>JAABOM020053939.1:0-15479 GCA_011800125.2 Solanum clarkiae | reverse complement strand
ATTTAAAGATAAATATTTAAATATTTAAAAGCTATATAAAAATATTATAAATTGTATTCTTTTTTCTCTTATCAAAATAAAAAAAATTATGATAATTAAAAAAGAGCTGAGAGAATATTTAAAAGACCATTTTAAACATACCCTGAGGCCTCAAGCATAAGTGGAGTATTTTTGTTCTTTTTCTCTAATGACGTGAGCCATGACTTGATTCTAAAAAGTATTAAACTATAGACAAGTTGAAGAAAATGAAAAAACCTGAAATTGGATGATTTCAGCACACAGTATCCTGTCTCAATCAAGAAATATTAGTAAATAAATGTAATCAGATTTTATGAGGAATTAGGATTTCTTCACATTTCACAAAATGAATAAGAAGAGAATACAAGTGAAAATTTCTCATGATTAAAATAAAAAATATCTTATAAAAATTAATATATTTTTAAATAGCCTAAAATCAATTTTCTCCAAATTAGTCTATACTGGTATGTTGGATAAAATGTGTAAATGAGACATTGAGAGTGTGGCAGAAATTGGAGACAATTTTAAGCACATGCTTCACGTCAAACTCGTGATTATTTTTTAAAAGATAAAATCCTAAAAAAGAATAGCCGTAAGAGTAACAGTGATTCATTTAAGAAAGAAAAGAATTTCATACCATTATGTCGAATTTCAGCGACGCTGCTGACAATATATAAGACAAGAAATAGCTAATCAAATCTTTACTTCACATCAGAGCTAAAAGTCAATTGGACAGATAGTCCAAAATTTTACAACACACATATATAAAATATAATTTTTGTTAAAATCGCTTTTTTAAGATGCCTCAAAGGTCATCACTCAATTGGATTATATCATCTCATCCCTAGGTTAGGTGTGGGGGAGAAGCAATATTCCTTTCATTTGAAAATAAATTATAGTAATTAATTGAACACCACTTTTTTCTCTTA
This sequence comes from Solanum clarkiae, assembly GCA_011800125.2. Classification (NCBI taxonomy): domain Eukaryota; kingdom Viridiplantae; phylum Streptophyta; class Magnoliopsida; order Solanales; family Solanaceae; genus Solanum; species Solanum clarkiae. The sequence continues at coordinate 14,532 of JAABOM020053939.1, read as the reverse complement.
TTCTTTAGTCAATTTTGATGAATATATAAATAATTCAAAATAAAATTATAAATATAAACAACTAATAACTCTTTTATGACTATCACCTATAAAATATAATGAGGGGCAAGAATCAAAGAAATTTTCAATAATTTTCTTGAATTTTGAATAGTTCACTTATTCTGAATTACGAAAAAAGACCCAACAACTCACGTTTCTTGAAATGGAGGAAGTATTATTTTTTTTTTTGGAATTTTTCACCAAAGTAATCTATTATATAAACTTTTTACCAAAATAATATGTTTTTCTTAAAATTTACAAAAAAGTATAAATGTTGTTGGGAGTAACGTTTTAGGCTTTTTTTAATTTAAAAATAAATCGACAAAAATTAATGGGGTTAACGGTGTAAAATTGATAAAACGTTCAGTAATGTCTTAGGTTCAAAAAGTATTTGCGGCTCACATTTTTAGTTTTAAAGAAACTGACGCCCACATTATAATCACCTCTGTATTCATTTTGAAAACTCTTACGCTCTGTACTCGAATTCCCATTGTTGATGAAGAAAGGCGTGAAAGAGAAAGTGATGAAGACGTAGTTATGAAAGTTCCAAATCGGAGAGAAGATGCAGAGAAGTATATGACTTTGCATTTCTCTGAAAGAGGAAAGTAAAGTGTGTCTATGTACAGTATGTGGACAAAGTATATATACTTCAGTCCTTTCTTACCATGTACCCTCACCTATACAACCATAGCCTAATGGATCAATTAACTGAAAACTAATTAATTAGCTAACTAACTAACTAACTAACCTACATTTCAACAGACTAATCTGCATATTATTCACATTGTTGACTAAGTAATTTCTCCAATAGAAAGCCCACTAACCTAAAACTCTTGCCTCTGTTTGAGACTTGCTATTCCTTACTACTCCATTGTTGATGAAGAAAAGCTAACAAAGACCCGCTCACCTAAAACTCTTGCGCTCTGTTTAGAACTCGCTATTCATAACCTTTACAACTCCACTTTCAATTCTTGCTATTTTTTTGAGGAAGAAAAGGTGTGACAGAGGAAAAATACAAAGAGCATGAACTTGGGTTTTTAGGTACTTGTTCAAATGAACAATATTTCCCTTCATTCTTGAGCTTTTTTCTACTGATGTTTTCGGTTTTATGAATCTTGTACTAATATTAGGTGTATTTTTAGCTCTTATAATTTTAATTTCGTTGTTTGCATCTTTAATTGTGTTTTTTTGTGTGTGTGTAAGTCGGTTGCTAGGGTTTGAAATTCTTTTTTTAGGGTAGACTATTAGATCTAATAATTTGGAATTCGAGATCAAATTAACCTAAATTATGAGCTAAAAGCGTCCAAGGAGCCTAATAAGTGATTGGGGGTTTTAATTGTCTGAATTTTGATTATTTTAGAAATCAGTTTCTAAGGTTTTGAACTTGCTAAGTAGACGAGTATTTGTACGTGTGCATTGTTTTGATGATTAACAAACTGTACCAAAGACCAGGTAAGACATTAGGCTTGCGTGACGAATCTAGTGGTGGACAACAGCTTGTAAAGCTGCTGTGGTTGGTGAAAAGTCTTTCAGAGTTGTACTCACAATAGCATAAAAGAAAGAAATCCAAGGTTTTAAGTTAAGGCTTTTCAAGCACATTGAAGATCTATCATTCATAGTTGAAAAAAGCTTCCCTTTAGCTTCTTGTGCAAGAGTACAACATACCTAGATGTGGGACCTGATAGACTAGGCCTATATAGTTCTTGTATCTTGTGTGAGTTGTATTTGAGAAAAACAGTGTAAGATTACTCCTCAACTAAGAAGACAAGTAACCAGTTTATTTCAAGTTGTTCTGTGTGTGAAACATACCTTACAGACAGAGTTGTAGTCTCAAGGTGTGGATGTGTAGTTTTATTCTAACTACTCAAGTGGTGTAGGGTAGATTGAAGTTAGATGGGGGGTTGCTCATAACCATTGCTTGATGCATAAGTTGTTTGGGTTTAAGAGAAAGTAGAGAAGTAATGAGTGAGTTGTGTTTGTTTACTTTTCTCTTAGTAGATTTGGTTGCTAAATCTTGTGATATCAGGTCGTGGTTGTTCTTCCCTTGAGTAATTTGTTTTTCCACATAAAAATTTGTTTGCCTTTATCTTTGTTGTCCTTTACTTCTTAAAATTCCCGTTGTTCTCTATCAAGGGACCTGACAAAGTATCAGGCTAGGAGCACCCTAACTCAATAATTGGTATCAAAGCAGGGATCTTTAACAACTTCACACCTTGAGATTCTCTGGGAAGATGGTTGCTCCACTTAACTTGGAGGAAGGGTAATCATCTACTGGACCACCAAGGTATAATGTAAAATACTATGGGTGGTGGAAAAGTAGGATGTATGACTTTTTTATGGATGAAGATAGAGAACTCTGGGATATTGTTCTAGATGGCCCTTACATTCCTATGATGGAGGTGAAGGAAGGAGATACAATCAAGTCTATCCCCAAACCAGACAACAGTTTTCTGAAGCTGATAGGAAGAAAATAGAGAAGAATTACAAAGCAAAGAAGCTGATTGTATGTGGCATAGGGGCTGAGGAATATAACTAAATCTCTATCTGTGAGTCTGCTAAAGAGATTTGGGACTGTCTTAAAAAAACTCATGAAGGGACTGAACAAGTTATTGAGTCCAAGGTAGACATGTTAACTTCTCAGTATAAAGATTTTATCATACGTGAATGTGAAACTATACAGGAAATGGAGACAAGGTTCTCTAGCATAACAAATGAACTCAAGTGTTTGGGAGAGCCTATCAGTCAAAGTAAGAAAGTTCCTAAGATTCTGAGAGTTCTTCCAAAATCTTGGGAGAGTAAAGTGGATGCCATAACTGGGTCTAAGGACTTAAAAACCTTGAGGATGGATGTTTTCATTGATACTCTTCGCACTCATGAGTTGAACAAGAAGCAGGACTCTGCTAAAAGAGAAGGGAAGAAGGATAAAACTATAGTCCTACAGGCTGCTCAGAGTGATGAAGAAATTAATGGGGTTGACATGGCCTATCTCACCAGGAGGTTTAAAAAATTTGTGAGAAAAATTCATGAGTTAGCAAAGAAAGGAAATGCTGGAAGAGCTTATGGAGGTACAGATCTATGTCATGGATGTGGAAAGCCTGGTCATTTCATCAGAGAATATCCTCATGGTAGGGGAGACCATAAAGAAGGAAAAGAAAGAAGGAGGGACCAGGTCTCAGACAAGTTCAAGAAAAAAGGTTGTTGCTGACAAAATAATGTTTAAGGCTCTGGGTATCTGGGAAATTCTTCCAGTGGATCTGATGAAGATGAGCAACTTGAAGATTCATACATGCCGGCTGTAAAAGACGACGATGAAATCTATGATGGGTTATTTTCTTTCATGGAACAGTCAGATGGTGAGGAGGATGAAGATGATGATGAGGTAACCTTACTAGATCTTAAAGATAATTTAGATCCGTACTCTACTAGAAAGCTCAAAAAGCTGGCATGTGTCTTTATTGACTCTATTTATGGACTGACCGCTGTGAAAGACTTGTTAAACAAACAGTGTAGATGTGTCTCAAGATAAAAGAACTATGTTAACCACTCAAGTGTCAGATCTTGAAGTCAGGATTGTGACACTTGAAACTGAAAAAAGAGAACTGTTGAATTTGATGGAAGATGAAAATAAGTTTGATGTTAAGCTAAAAAGAAAAATTAGTGAAAATGAGTCTGTCCTGACAAAAAGGCTGAAGGAGACTGAATTAAAATTAAACTTGTCCTTAGAAAGAAACTCTGTTGTTTAGAAGGACCTCATAAGAGTGAAGGAGGACCTGAATAAGTTTATGAAGTGGACAGTTTCCTCTAAACTCCTGGGAGACATGTCCTGTGGTTGGAGCTCTGAGAAAAGGGGTATTTTATATGTCAACAAAATTGATCCACCCTATAACCCTCATAGTAATTATGTGTCAGTTGCTGACAACTTGTTATGCTTACATTGTAGAAGGAATGGTCATTTAAAGGAAAATTGTAGAGTGCTAAAGAGAACCTTGAATAAACAAAAGGTGGTAAAACCAGATAAAAGAGGAGTGATTGAGGGGCCAGGTCCTAAACCTAAACAAAGGACAAGATCCTTGCCTTTTTGGACCAGAAAATTTGTTATTAGACCTTTATCTGCTTATTGGGAGCTCAGATTAAAATGGATTTCCAAAACTAACTTTTGATCCTTATAGGAAAGGTCAGGAGGAAGTCATCAGTGCTAGTACATGGATAATGGATGTTTAAAGCACATGAGTGGAAGGACCAAAAGCTTCCTCTCACTGAAAAAAAATTGAAGGAGACGGTGACTTCTTTGGTGGTGGTCAAAAGGGGTACATTATGGGAATAGGAAAGATTAGCAAATTCTTCGAGAAAGCTATTGAAGTTTGGAAGGTCTAAAGTATAGTCTACTTAGTGTTTCTCAAATCTGTGATAAAGGAAATGAAGTCAGGTTCCTATCTGACAAATGCACTGCAACCAATTTGGAGACAAATGAAGTTCTGTTGATAGCTTTGATGTGTAGAAGTATGTACATGACAGATTTAAGGACTACAGAACAAGATAATATGACCTGCTTAAAGGCTCAAGATGAGTCTTGTGATCTATGGCATAGAAGATTGGGTCATGTCGGTCCTTTCTTGGTGAACAAACTGGTGTCCAAGGATCTAGTTAGAGGATTGCCCAAGGTGAACTTCAACAATTCAAAAGTTTGTGTAGCCTGTGCTCAAGGAAAGCAGACTAGAGAATCTTTCAAGTTCAAACATGAGGTAAGCACTACTAGACCTACTGAACTTATTCCCACTGATCTGTGTGGTCCTGTGAAGGTTTGAAGCAGAGCAGGAAAAAAGTACATCTTGGTAGTGATTGATGATTACTCAAGATATTCTTGGGTAAAGTTCTTAAGATCCAAAGATGAAGTTGCGGAATTGCTGATCAACCTCATCAAGAAGATTCAAAATCAGTTTGGAAGCAAAGTTGCTAGAATTAGATCTGATCATGGCACTAAATTTGAAAATTCAATCTTGGATGGCTTCTGTACTGAAAATAGTATTCACCATAATTTTTCTGCTCCACGTACTCCTCAACAAAATTGAGTAGTGAAAAGAAAAAATAGAACTATGGTAGAGATGATAAGAACCATGTTAATAGACTCCGGATTGGCTAAAAAAATTTGGGCTAAAGCTGTAAACACTGCTTGTTATGTAACCAATAGATGTCTGATAAGGTCTCTCAAAAACAAAACTCCATATGAGCTTTTTTTTGGAAGGAAACCTAACAATCAGTCATTTGAGGACTTTTGGGTGCAAGTGCTCTGTCCTCAAAAATGGCAAAGAAGATGTTGGAAAATTTGATTCCAAAAGCGATGAAGGTGTATTTGTTGGGTACTCTACTAGCAATAAGGCTTATAGAGTATTCAACAGAAGAACTCACTATGTTGAAGAAAGTGTGCATGTAATCTTTGATGAAACTGGACACAAAATAAGCACTAGTGATTTAAAAGATTCTGACAAGGATGAACCACTATAATTGTAAAATGACAGCCTGATAGACACTTCTTCTGTAGACCATGCTGATTCACAAATAGACAAACCAGATGATAGTGCTGGAGCTGGAAGATTTTGGAGTATTATCAGATACTATTCCTCTTCTGTGTGATAATACTACTGCTTTGAACATAGCCAAAAATCCAGTTCATCATAAAAGAACGAGGCACATTGATGTAAGGCATCATTTTCTCAGGGACCAGGGGAGAAGGGAAATGTCTGTATAAAGTTCTGCAGTACTGAGGACCAGATAGCTGACATCTTCACTAAACCCTTATCCAGGGATCAATTTGAGAGAAACAGGCTAAAGTTGGGTTTGATAAAGCTACAAAATGATAGAGTAGAGTGATCATAATTTTTCCTCTGAGATTCATGGCTAAGAGGTCATTCACCATCAGTCAAATACCATTATATTGTGCTGATCAACAGATCCTGAAAAGATCTCAAAGCTTTTGAAGGATATGGCAGAAGGAACTTCATCGAGGGACCTAATACACTATCAGGCTAGTACTCTATTTATAATCTCTTACTTCATTAATGAATATGCTCAGGACATGCCATGTCTATTCACCTTTTCCTTCTCTGAACAAAAGTCATTTCAGTCGATCTCCGAAGATTCGCGACCAATCAGGGACCAGACGCCTTTTCCTCTTCTTCATTTAAATGGACATCATCCGTCTCTTTGAAAATCATTCAAATCTTCTTATTTGAAAATTTGGATTCATCTTTTCTCTCTCAGGGCTTGTTCATCTTCTTACTATTCATCTTCTCCAGAAAGGACTCTTCATACTATATATATTAACATAGCCTCACATGGATATTAGCCCCGCATACTCCTTATCATACCAGGATGTCGAATCAGACTCCTCACTATCTCCAAATATCGTCACTCTACCATCAACACCTATTCATGTACCAATCAGACCTGCAGATCTTCATCCACTAGCACAAGGTCTCAACCCTTCCTCTCCAATACTACCTTCTTTTGCTTCAACGACATTGGGACTAGATTCTCCTAAAGCCTCTCATTCCCCAAAAGTTCCTGATGCTAATCCTTCTCCTGACCTAACCCTAGCACTTAGCCATCCAAGTCGTGTTCAGAAGCCTGCTGGTGTATTCAGACCTGTTAATGTGGCTGCGGAGGAAGAAGTTAATGACGAGGGTGAGGAGGAAAGTACTCCTTTGGCCTAGAAATGAAAACAACCACATGCTCCCCATGTGTCTGCTTCTACAAGGGATCCGATGAGGTCACAAAAGGAAAAGGAGAAGGTTTCTAGTGAGGGAATAACTGTCAGGAGGAGCTTTCCATTAGGGGTATGGAGAAAAAAGTGTTGGGAGATGCCATGAAGGAAAGTCATCAAAAACATATTGCCAAGAAAAAGCAACGCAGGACCATGGTAGTTGAGGAGGAAGTTTCTAAGGATAAGTTGGTGGACGTCAAAAAGGATGTTGATATTGACTAGACTGAGTCTGAGAATGAAGGAGTGCATATGACTCAGGGACCTGGTATAGCTACGCGAACTGTAAGCATAGGAAAGTGGAGTGCACCTGCTTCCACTCGGGGACCAGGTGCACAGGTCAAGAGAAGAAGATTTGAGAAAGGTATGTCTAGGGAGAAACGAGTGAGTCTGCTTCAGGACCAAAAGGTCCTCAATGGAAGAATGTTTGAACCTACTGCTAAGAATCGACCGTGTATGAGGGAGTTGGTGGAAGTGGTGGATTTTCAAGGATGGGGGCATCTATTTGAGTGGCCCGTATTCTTCTTACATAAATGGGACGTTAAAGAGTTTTATTTGAACATGCAGTTTCGGGAGGATAGAAGTTTTATCACAAGTATTAGGGACATTTCTTTCTAGGTAGATAAAGAGAGTTTAGATGATATTCTAGGTGTCAGAAGGACAGGGATTAGGATTGTTGTTGACAAGTCCCCCTCGAAAGCTTTCTTAGAAGAGGCTGCAAAGTTGAAAAACTTAAACCCAGCATTTGTCCTCAAGAAGCTTCTTAAAGGGCAATACTAGTTGTTCTTTGAATTTGTCAACAAGGTGTTGTTGCCTCGTTCTGAAAAGCGATAAGTGGCCACTATGACAAACTTATACTTAATGGTGAAACTGAGTACTATGACCAAAATCAACCTTCCGATCTTAATGATGGAACACATGACCAAAGTGTTCAAGATGACGGAGGGTAAACATGGTTTGGGATATGGTTTTCTGCTGAATCGAGTATTTGAGGCATGTAGTGTTGAGTTAAGTAAGGGAACCACTGGTCTATTAAGTAGTCATTCTCTGAAAACACACTCGTGAAGTGTGAATGTGGTGATTTCCGAGTTAGTGCCAAGAAGTCTCCAATGTCTGATCTTTTGGATCAGATTGAGGCCCTACAGGCCAAAGTCAAGGAACTGACTACTGATCTGGCTGCCAAGGATGCCCATAGTATCATGCTGAATACAGAATTGGCGAAAGACCCAAAGAAGGACCTGAAGTGGCTGAGTTGACCACGCTAAGGGAAGTTAGTGCCCAATTATCTCAAGAAATCAAGTCTCTTGCTCAGCAGCTTCTGGATGCACACAAGGAACACACTGCTAACATGTCTAAGCTCTTTCTAACCTTCACATCCAAGTCCCCCAGTCTTTAGCTTCCCTGTCTTTGTACTCCCCTATCCCTATTCTTCTAGTCTCCTTGGTTGTTGGATTGCGAATACTGCAAGTTTTTGTTTTTCTCTGGATAGTTTGTGGCCCTGTCCTGGGCAATTGAAGTTTAAGGTTATGGATGTTGTACCTCTGGTTGGTATTAATGGACCTCTTATGGTTGTTTTTTGCTGGCTATATTCTTCATTGCCTATGATTTACTTTCCTATCTTTTGTTATCTCCTGTACTTGGTATTTCCTATCTGTGATCTCATCTTAGTTTACTAGTTTCCTTTTAATGATACCAAAGGGGTAAATAATGATATCATATATTCAGGGGGAATTGATTTAGGGATGCATAGTTTTAGGGGGAAAGAACTAATCGGTCTGTTCATAAATTTTTTATTTTGTGTTATTTTTTCAGGTCAAGATATAGTTTGTCATCATCAAGAAGGGGGAAATTGCTAAGTACATGAGTATCTGTATGTGTGCATTATTTTGATGATTAACAAACTATACCAAGTACCAGGTAAGACATCGGACTTGCATAACGAATCTAGTGGTGGACATCAGCCTGTAAAGCTGTTGTGGTTGGTGAAAAGTCTTTCAGAGTTTTACTGAAAGACCATCGGTCCATAAGTTGTACTCACAATAGCATAAAAGAAGGAATTTAAAGGTTTTAGTTAAGGCTTTTCAAGTATATTGAAGATCTAGCATTCATAGTTGAAAAAAGCTTCCATTTGGCTTCTTGTGCAAGAGTACAACATATCCAAATGTGGGACCTGATAGAGTAAGTCTATAGTTCTTGTGTCTTGTGTGAGTTGTATTTGAGATAAACAGTGTAAGATTACTAAGATAAGTAATCAATTTATTTCAAGTTGTTCTGTGTGTGAAACATACCTTGTAGAAAGAGTTGTAGTCTCAGGATGTGGATGTGTAGTTTCATTCTAACTACTAAATTGAAGCTGGATGAGTGGTTGCTCATAACTTGTGCTTGATGCATAAATTGTTTGGGGTGTAAGAGAAAGTAGAGAAATAGTAAGTGAGTTGTATTTCTTTACTTTGCTCTTAGTAGATTTGGTTGCTAAATCATGTGATATCAGGTCGTAGTTGTTCCTCCCTTGAGCAAGGAGTTTTTTCACGTAAAAATCTATGTGCCTTTGTCTTTGTTGTCCTTTACTTCTTAAAATTCCTATTGTTCTTTATCAACGGACCTGACAAAGTGTCAGGCTAGGAGCACCCTAACTCAACAGAACTTCATTACAGTAATTGCTTGGTATGACATTGATCCTTTTACTGGGTTATTAATTTTTTTGGGTTTTATGTTTTTCAGGTTCTCAATTTAATTTCTTAGGTGTTTTTCATTTCATAGATTACTTTTATGGCTGGAATTAGTGCATACCAACTGGACCACGACCCACTTGATTCATCTGTATTAACTGGACAACTCACCCACAGATCACGGGAGATATAGGAAGGAAGTGATAATATGATTCTGAATACGAGGAAGTGTGACGGTAAATTTTAGAATCTTATAAAGGAACATCCCATCCCTCCTCGAGTTTTAGAAGCAATTCAATTATCTGGATTGTCTGGTGTTTATAGGTCTTATCGACCTAAGGTTGATCATAGTTTGATCACTTTATTAATTGAGAGATGGCATCCTGAGACACATACATTTCACTTTAGGATGGGTAAGGCAACTATTACTTTGCAAGATGTAGAGGTATTATATGGCTTACCTGTAAATGGTCATCTTGTACTTGGTAATGAGCCAATGAGGACTTTAGGGGATTGGCAAAATATTTTTCAAAGATTATTAGGGTTTACTCCACGTCCTCAAGCCTTCAACCGTAATAGCCTTAAAGTGACTGCACTTAATGTGCATATGTTAATCCAATCACAGTTGCCGGACATGGCAACACAAGATGTGGTCAATCAAAAGGCAAGATGTTACATGTTTTGGATGATTGCCGATATGATGATGGTCGGTACATCTGGTAGCTTTTTAAAGCTTATATACCATCCCATGCTTGAAGATGTTGATGCAATTGGATCTTACAATTGGGGTAGTGCGACATTGGCATGCTTGTATTATTTTCTCTGCAAAGCCTGACAGAGTAATCAAAATGAGATAGCTGGATTTCTACCACTACTTCATATATACTTAATAACTACATAAATTATTTATTAATATCTCTTGTACTTTAATTACCTAATTATATATGTTATGTTCAGATTTGGGCTTGGGAGAGAATTCTGTCCTCAGACCCCACGTAATAGGTCAAAGGGACACAAGAGATTTTTTTCGGTTGGTTTACCTAGGGGTCCATATGCTACTAGATGGTTCGCACATTTTAGTTAGACTGACACTATTAAGCATGTGTTGAAAGTATTTAGTGATGCACTTGATTCCATGATGAAGAATATATCAGGTTCGATGTAACAACAATTTTGTTTTTTATTTTTATGTATATTGTAGTTGAAACTTGTTTGTTTTTTCTTTTCATGTAGTTTATTTGGGAATCGTATTCTAATGACTTAATTGAGAGTCTTCTCGACTATTGTCGCATTGGTCGAAACATACGGCGTGTTAGAACTCCAACTTTTTGTTGGAATGTAGTCGAGGTTCATTTTCCTGATCGAGTTATGAGGCAATTTAGATTGAAATAGATTATACCAACTCTATTTGCATTTGATTTTCGACATTTTCACTATGATCGTCGGGGAAGACCAAATACAAATTGGGAGTTGGAGTATGTGCAATGGTTGCCTCTTTGGAACCAATGACATCAAAATATTTGTGATGCACCAGTCAATCATGAACCACTTCAGTACGATGATCTCTACCTTATTTGGTTTAGACGCATTACTTGTTTTGTTATTGGCAGTCCTACTTTGCGTCGTGAACAACAAGAAGGTTATATGTCAAATTCAACGGCATATGAAATAATGGTAAGTGATTCATATTTCTTTTGGTTCTATTAAATACTAATAGTCAGATTTCTCGTATTCTGTTGTTGCTTTGACAATATTTTTGTTTAGGTGCGTTATATTCATTCAATGGTTGATCAAGCAAGATCACTCGGTGATCAGCCATCAATGGAGGATTTTTACATATTTCATGCAATGGTGCGAAATGAAGGAGAAAATGCTTGGCATATGTGCATGAGGCTGATAGAATTCGTGTACAAGCCAATTATAGAAGAGATTAGGTACAAGCTGATCATTCACATCCTTCTGTTCGCAGGCGAGGAAAATGTGGTGTTTACTGGTAGGAGGGAACGTGCTATTGAGATAGGACGAGTGGTTGTTGAAATAGATGAAGCAACCTCAGAAAATGAACAAGCAACTTATGATATTAATTCCATTTAGAGGGCCACACTCATGAATTCACTCCCGACGTTTTATGTAAGACGTATCAACAAACTAATATTGAGATTGTTCCATGCATGACGCCGCAAATATCAAGGGATCCAAGTTTTTTGTCACTTGAGAATGAATTTGGTAGTTATCAGTCTCAACATTTTGAGAATGCCCTAAACTTCACCTCATCACCCGTGCCAATGTCCACTGACATCCTTGATAGAGAAGGTAATGAGTTGGATGATTCCAATGATGAAGTAGAGAATGAAAGCAAAGGTAGTGAACCATAAGCGAAGGAGAAACGTACTATTTTTCCGAAGCATTGTGGGATTAGTACTTTAAAGATTTTATATTATTTTTTTTAACATAACTACTCCTCTTTTTAGTTAGATAATAGCAATTCTACCGTTAATTTCTAGGGAGTCATTATCTTTACCGGCACGCCAAAAAGAAAAACGCAAAGGGTAATAAAGAGTGAGACCAAGAACTCTCCGGAAAGGTCTTTGAGAATCCAATAGTGATGTGATTGATTAGAAGAGTAATTCTCTGGTAGAATATACAAGGTTTACCTTTATCTATCTTGTGTGCGCAATATGTGCAGGTGGTGACATATTTCTTTTACAAGAATCTAATGTTTACACTCTATTTTCTCTTGCTACAATTCTTTATTGTTGACTGTACTTTTGTTGTTATTTCATGTAGTGTGATTATGGAAATAGTCAATATGCGTAGAGTACAACATTTCATGGAGCCAGTTTTGGAGTCACTTATTCGTCGAGTGGTAAGCCTATTTTCATTTCTCTTGAGGGTGATTTTGCTAATTCCCATTGAATGGTAGGCCATTGGACTACATTATTCAAGCATCTTCATGCTTTCCTGTTATGACTTACTCTTATAATTTTTTTGCATTTGCATTTTTTTAGGAATTGTGGAAAAGATGTATATGTTTCTGAACTTAAAAGCCTGTAACTGAAGTTTTTAGATCTCATCTCTCCCCAAGTCTTTACCAAAAATCGCACAAAAGGAGAGGAATCTAGTTTGAAAGTGGCCCTGGTTGATGTCCTTACTAGGCAAGTTGTTTGTAGTGGTCCTAAATTTAGTGCAAAAGTTGAAATAATAATAATACTCGCGGGAGATTTTAACAGCGATGATAGGGACAATTGGACTATGGATGAATTTAAGAACAACATTGTGAGATAAATGGAAGGAAAGAAACCTCTCCTTACTTGGGATGCATTTTTGTATTTAAGGAGGGTGTTGGTTGGGTGAGTGATATTTCATTTACTGATAACTCAAGATGGACAAGAAGTCGTAAAATTCGGGCTTGGTGCTAGGCTTGTTGATAGCTTTAAAGGGATCAGTGTATGAGAGGCAAAGACAGAATCCTTTATTGTCAAGGATCACCAAAGAGAGTGTGAGTTCCTATTAATCTCTTTTCTTTCAACATGGTTGTTAGTTGTATAAAATGATAGACTCTTCTTTTCAGAAGCTGTGAATGCCTATCATTATATTTCATACAGACGCTACTTGACTTGAAAGGTGTTAGACAGTGTCCTTTTCACATCAGTTATCTGCTTTCTGTTGCAAACTTCATAGACGTACCAAGTTTGACATGAATCTCATTTTTGGAGAATTTATCTATCAATATGTAGTATATATCATTTGAGATTCTAATTATGATTTTGAGTCTCAAAGCAATTGTTTTTCTGAATAATCAAGTCAACTGGTGTGGAGTAGATTGCTCAACATTTTATAATCTTGTGATGAATTTCAAGAAATATGTTGAAACATTGATTTACCTGATGATGATAGCAATTAATACCATTGATTTATAATGAATTTGTAACATATTTAGAAACGAAAATCAAATTAGAACTTATTTTCATTGAACTTAATTCATTGGTCAGTTTCTTGGGGATTAACTTGTTAAGTGCGCAGCGGAATACACTCACACGATTGTCTCACACAAGAAGGAGAGGAAAAGGAATTTTTAAACTTAGCACTTTATTTATTTTTCTTACTTCTTAAAAAAAATTACAAGATGCACCTATTTATAGGCTAAAAAAAACTTTTTCACTTCCAAAGAGATAAACATAAAACTTGTATAGTCATAGAAGAAAGAGACTCTTGATTAGATACATGTATCTTGGACTAGGTTCATCCTCCTTTATTTAATTTTTTGAGTATTTCAATCTTCTATAATGAATTTGGTTTAATTTTCAACACTCCCCCTTAAACCAAATTTTCTTCCATCAATCATGCCAAGCAAACTCTTGAGCTTCCGAAAAACATCGGTCTTCAAAGGCTTTGTGAAAATATCAGCGATTTGATCTCTTAGTACAAGACTGAGATCCTCCATATGGACAGAATATCCTTTCTCCAGAAGTTGTCCCAAACTCAAAATATTACTTGTCATTTTTGGAGTATATAATACACATTAGTAATAACCTAACGTGTACCATTTTTCAATCGAATTGGAATCGTACCTTTGCATTCAATAAGTATCTTGGAGTTATCACCGAATGAGACTTTTGCCTGTGATAGTCTCATCCAATTCAATGAACATCTCTTTCCTCCCGCACATGTGATTACTTGTGCCGGTATCCAAGTACCATAATACGTTGTTTTCTCCACCATCCTCTTTAAAGGCCAATAGAAGAGCTTGGTCGGTATCACTCACCAAATTAGACTTCTATTCAACATCATTGCTTTCTTTATGCCAACAATCAGAAGCATAATGGTCAAGTTTATGGCAATTATAACACCGAACTTTAGATTTGTCATACCGTGAATTTGTCTGATTTCTTCCTCGACCACGAATACTTCTTTGATTCTGGGATTGATCATCATTTTGATGATAGTTTCCTCTGCTGCGTCTACATCCTCTTCCTTGGAATTGACCTCGGCCTCGACCTCGATCATGAGTCGATGCTCGATTTTGCACATGGTCTCTCTTTTGCTCCTTCTCATCTTGAATGGTCA
>JAABOM020053930.1:0-15481 GCA_011800125.2 Solanum clarkiae | reverse complement strand
AGACAAATACAAATATATAAACACAAATAAAAGAAGAGAGTTAAGTGATTTTGGGCCTTTATCCCATTTAATCTCTGTTGCAATCTTTGGACTTTTCCTTATGTTGTTATATATACACACGTATATTGGTATATATAGTGCGATTCTTGCTTTTTGGGATATGTATAGCAGCATTTTTCCTCTAGGAACAAGGCTGACTCAAAGTAGAGGAAGTTTGGGCCTCCGTGGCCAGGGAATGCAAAGTGAAGGTCCAAGATGAGCTCGGTCATAGTTCATGCAAAGAAATAAAATAAGAATCAGTAAAAGACTTCAAAATCAACATAACTATACTGACCTAACAGAACGAAATGACAGTATTGTAGCATGTATCCGAGAAATAAAATCATGTCAACTCTAATTAAACTCTTAAAAGCTAACAGTACACAGGAAAGGTCAAGAACAAGAACATATTTTCTTCATTTTTCAACAAGTTTTAACAGAATGGAAACATGTATGTATGCCAGTAATGAAGAGCAAACCTCTGAACCTTAGCAGCTAATCACAGGAATATCTCAACAACTCAAGCCAAGGAGAATTCACATATTCTCTATGTCCATATTTAAAAATGAGGACATAAGGTTTAGAAACAAGTAAAGGAAGATGAAGGATGAGAGAATCCTGTCAATACTTCTTATCTGAATGAAAATGAAGGAATCAGTTGAGCTGAAAAAATCAATAGGGCCAGAACTGATCTCCAAACTAGAATCAGTTTTGGACCACATAGATAGACAAATCTGAGAACAATAACCGGAGAAGCAACTAGACCTCATCAAGGTTTATACTTAACAGTGTAATCAGCAAACAATCTTTGATGGCAGCAGCAACCTCAGAAGTCATACAGTAACATATAAGCATGATTCTTGATCTAAACTCAAAAGGTACCATCAAATTGCACAAAGACGTGAAGATGGAATGTGAGAACTAATAAGAGCAACAAAATGAGGACATTTTACAGTTATGAATCTGATTTTAATAGAAAAGACAGCATAAAGTCACGATAATAGCTTGTAGGTAGGCTGATGGTGTTAAACAGACAACAGATCCAAGATAAAGCAGGGACGGATAAGATGAATGTATAAATAGGAATGTGGGCAATCTTGGGTTTCAAACATTAATACTCATTTCAAATCTATTTATGATGCTAAGGTCAAATAGATAAGCCAAATGGAACCAAAACAAATGCTTAAGACAGCAACCTTGACCATAACATTGAAAGGATATCAGCAAAGATGCCATCAGTAATCATATTTGCAACCAAGTTATCAATACAGTTTGTCAAATGCAAACGCGACTAGAAGAAGATTAAAATGAAAAGGTGGACAATGACCCACTATATTGATGCTCGACAGTAAAAGAATTGAAGCAGAAGTGAGAAGAATACTTTAATCTATAACATAAGGGCAGCAAACAAAGACCAAGGGGATTACATCGAGTTCATGAGTCATTCGAACATCTAACTTTGACACAATGATACCAATTGGCACTTTCAGGCATATGACAAACATATTTGGACAACTAGACATCAACACAATATATGGGCAAATTGGAAGTCGATAAGCTTGTAATTTGAAACATTTATGTAAGCTAGTAACGTCTTAATCTCATTCAAGCAACCACATAGCAATTACAACTTAATACTATCAATAACGACCCACAACATCGACTTAACAAGCATTTTCTAGTCAGCTAACAATAATCCAGAAATGTCTTAACAACCAAACAACGACAACACCACAACACTACTGGGTATTTTCAGTCAGCACAAGTCTGAACAGCCTCGATATGGCCTCAACAGTCACATTCAATCAATGTATAAGACTCGAAAGTAAAGCGAGATTGGGATATTACCTTTTTCGGGGCAGCAAAACTGGAACGACGAGCTTGATTGAAGACGAGCTCACCACTACAAGTCGATTTGTCTACACCGACTCAAGGCCAAGAGTTTCGGACTACAACCATCGAGCTCTAAAAGAGAGAGACGGGTTCGAAGAAAACGAACTGTAAATTGAATGGTTGTCCAAGTCGATTGTGTTTCATGCCAGGTTTTCGAGGATTATTGGTCTGTCCATGACTGCCGCTAAGCTTTTACGAGTTTTCCTTAGGATTTTGATGGTTGGCTTAAGCTTTTTATCGGGTTTCCTTCGCCTTTCAAAATTGATCCCCCGCTCTTCTTATTTCGTTCACCCCTTTCTCTAGGGGATTTCTCAGGTGACTCCGGCTCTTTTGCTGGGGTTCCTAGATTTCGATGGCTTCCTTCTCTACTGTCGACCACCACTATTGCTAGGGTTTTTTTTTTCGAGGTTCCGTCTGGCTCTTTCGAAAAATTGAAGAAGAGGAGCTTCAAATAGCTCTCTCCCAATTAATGCAATGGACCAATTTTTCAAAACAAGGGGCATGCGTGAGGGAAAGGGCTTTGCGGGGAAGGGGAAAAGCTCGCTTGGAAGGGGAAAATCTTGCGGGGAAGGGGTAAAGGGTTTGGGGAATGGGAAAGGAAGAAGAAGATGAAGAAGGAGAAAAAAATGGGATTTTTTGAAAAGGAAAGGGAATGGGGAAGGGGAAAGGGTTCTGTGAACGTGAGGAAGAAAGAAGAGAATTGGGGGCACATGGCCCCCACGCGTCGTTTAATAATTTTTTTATTTATTATTATTATTATTACTTTTATAATAATTGTTTAAAAATTGTTAAAGCAAAAAAAAAAATCTCAATGACAAATTTGACACCGTGGAGGGTAAAAATTAGGTATCAACAGGGGTATGCTAGAAAGGCACTATTCATGAAAGATCTAGTACAAAGGACATCACTTCTGAGATGGGTGGCCAGTCACATTGCTAAGCTGGTCTAGAGCCTGCTTGGGTCACCACCCATATGGAGCCTATTTTCAAGGCATCCCTGTGTTTTCCCACACTATGTTTTGGTGAGCGATCATTAGATGTCACATCTGGCCTACATTAGCGGATAACACACTCACACCAAAGCGAGCAGTACTGGTTGCCAGCATCTTCGCTGGATACAAGGTTGATTAGGCTCAAATTATAGTGGAGTAGACTGATGAGTCGGCGCTCAAGAGGTCCACCTTGATTCCATTTTCGATCTTGATCTATCGACTCTGCATTGTACGCAATGTACAAATATTGCATCATCATGACCACTTGATATTGACCTTACATACTCTGGATGCCAGCCTGATTAAGGCTGATGAGAACCCCGTGGCACTTCAGAGGATACAACCTCTTCCTATACCGATACGTTTTCTCAAGAGCCACCACATTAGGGTTCGATGGCTGTCCTCACTACCTCTCCATCTACTACGACTAATGCGAGACCCCAGTAGCCTAAGGCAGTCGATATTGAGAAGGGTCCCACTTTAGCTGCTCCTGCACCAGAGGCTTCTACATCACAGACATACACGCTGGGCATGATTCACATGTCCGCAATTTCTATTTACGCCACGGCACAGAGGTTATGAGGGACCGAGGCCCAATTATGTCGGCTCATGCAGCAACTTAGGCTAGGGTTTGGCAGAAAGTTGTGGAATCAAAGGAGAGACTCAAGGCATTGGCTATTTCCACAGTTCAGGAGTGTACTACTATGGTGGATGCCCGTATTGACGCCTTTGAGGATTGGGTACAGAAGAAGTTGCCGAGGCCCGACCATCAGATTTGTCAGCCCTACATGATGAGATTGCAAAACTTAGGGCTCATATGATTTCTACACTAGTGACATCAATTACAGTCCCAGAGGATCCACCTTCAGAGCCGCTATCAAAGGACCCCAAAAAGTGCCCGAAAATGTGTCTCGGAAGTGCCCAAAATCATAATTTCCATGTATCTAAAAATCCATTCGTTATTTCAAAAATTTGACTTCATATGCTTGTTCAATGGGTCAAATTAAGTGGGAAATGGGTCTAACCCAAATTTTAGAGCAACCGTATCAAAATCTTAAAATAGCAAAAATGCGATTTAGGAGGATCAACTTTAAAGGAGCATATCTCTTAACACACAAAGACCTAGGTGGCCCACAACCTATCAAATTTATTCTCTTTAAATTAGCTTTCCAACTCACTTGGTTTTGCCTCATTCCGAGTTTGTATGAAGAATTTATGCCCATTTTCGTAGAGCTCATTTGTGCAGAAATACAAATTCCAGTGAGTAAGCCACATCGCTTTCGCGACGAGGACTAGTGTTATTTTGGTCCTATTTTTTTTGACTTTAGTCCAAGACTTTCAAGTCTTGGGCCTAAGGGTTCCCATACTTGAAAACACATATACTTAACATTATTTCACCCTCATATCATCCTAAACATTCCCCAATACTCACTCAAACACTTAAACTAATATTTCTCTTAAAATTCAAGTCCCAAAACTCAACTTATCTTAAGGATTTTATCAAGGATTTCATTCAAGCTTCATGTCTCCATTACAGTCTTGTTCAAGAGCTTCTCCAAAGCTAAGGTATGTGGGTTTTAGCCATTGGGTTCTTCCACCCATAGTGTCTTAATCTCTTTTTTACTCAAATTACATGATTTAAAGTTGATTTACAAATAGGTCTTGCTTATTATGGAATTCACTGCATACTTTGTTAAAGCTATGTGAAATTATGACTATTTTGCTACGTTTTATGCTATAAATTTTTTATCTATTGTAAGATTTGAGGAGGGTTTTTGATGTAAGTTGCTTGAGGGTGTTGCAAGGTGTTGATTGATAGTTTTACATAAAAATTTCTTGTATGATTTATTATCTATATTCCATGTTTTTATACTAGTATTACACACCCTCTAAGTATTTGATAAAATATCCAGTTATGGTTTCTTGAGGAATTGAAAGTCCAAACCATGAGATATGATATGATTTACTATATAATGATGAAATGAGATTATGTATATGGTAAATTCTATATAAAGTGTTGCGTTAGACTATGCCCAATTTGGGGGGACTAAGAACTCGGATAACCTAGATGGGGGTTTGTACTCATTAACCTAGAGAAGGGTTTGTACTTCTCCACCAAGTGATGGGGCAACATCATCACTAGCCTAGATAAGGGGTTGTAGTCATCGACCTAGTGAAGGGTTTGTACTTCTCCACCAAGGTGATAGGGCGACATCATTACCAACCTAGTAAAGGGTTTGTACTTCTCCACCTAGTGATGGAGCGACATCATCACTAACCCTATATGGGTGTTTGTACTCATCAACCCAGTGAAGGATTTGTACTTCTCCACCTAGGTTATGGGGCGGCATCATCACCAACGTAGTGAGGGGTTTGTAGCTCACCACCTAAGTGATGGGGCGGCATCATCACCAACCTACCAAGGGGTTTGTACTTTCTAATTCTAGCTTAGTCTCCTCTACACATATGATATCCTATATGAGCATAAGTTACTGAAGCATGTTTTACTTAGGCATTGATCATACATGCGATATTGTTATATTATGCCTATTGCCTATTGCTTATTGTTATACATTTCTATTATGATGCTTATCTCTTGTTGCATTGCATCTTAAATTCTTAGTGCATTCAAACGTACTAACACGTACTCTATGCCTACATGATGTTACTATGTAGGAACCGGAGCACCATTTGGCCATCATCCTCCTCCACGTGGCTAGTGGTATCGATTCAAGCTAGGTGGTGAATCCTCCATTCCGAGGACAATAGTTTCATTCCTATGCTATGTATTAAAGACTATCTTTCTTTTTTGGTATGTTTTGACTATGAGGTGAGCTCGGATGCTTTTCTTGGCCCCCGCTCAACTCTATGTTAAACATTTTTGGACAAGATTTGTATTATGCTTGAGCTTTGACTCACTTATGACATTAAAGCTATTTAAATATAAGTCTCTACCCTTAGTCCCATTTTCCATTGTCTATGTTTCCTATGTTGATTTATCTTATTTCCGCGACCAAGGATGGGTGATGATATGCTACAGACTTGTTTGGGGTTCCTTCAGGTTCTCCATTCATCATTCACATCTAGGCCCTAGGCTTGGGTCGTGATAAAGATGGTATTAGAGCACTAGGTTAATAGATCCTCAGAGTCCAACACACCGCATCAATTAAAGTCTTATTCATGGTTATGTTGTGCACCATAACTACGAAAAGGAGGCTATGAGACATTTTATGAAATGTTTCCCTTCTTCGTGGTCTATGTCATGCTTTAGAAGTGAGATAGGGCTTTCCCCTCTAACGAATGTTCTTTACTTTTCTAGTTGATCATGCTACTTCGAAGAAGAAGGCAAAGGAAGGTAATTTGAAGGTTTTGAAGTTGATGTATCCGAGTTTCACTATTTCTCTCATTATTTCTTTTGGTTGCTAGTGGGCTTTTTATGTGTCCTAAATTGTGATGTGACCCTTTGGTGTTTACCTCTTGGTTGGGTAAATTGTTGCTAGAAAGTCCATAGGTATTGTTCTATGTGCATATTGCATTAGGTCTTTTCTTGTGGCTTATTGAAGTTGGCGTGGTGGATTTTGATGTCATACTAGGGATGAAATGGTTGCTTGCATATTTTGTCTTCATGGATGATAGGACCAGTAGAATTAGATCCTGATTCCCTAATGAACCCGTCCTTGAGTGGAAGAGTCTTGATGTGGTGGTCAAGTGATAGTGGGGGGAGGGGTAGGTCCATTTAATGTCTTAAGGTACAATTGATCTCTAAGGGGTTGTATTTATCATCTTGTGGGAATCGAAGGTGTCGAACCTGAGTTGTTTTTTTATAGAATTGTTTTTAGTGGTAGATAAGGCCTCGAATGTCCATTTCCGATATTTTGAAATTGGGCTAGTGTCTTTTGGTTTGACAAGTACACCAGTTATGCCTATAAGTGTCATGATTAAGATCTTTAGTCCCTACTCTAATAGGATTATAGTTGTTTTGGTGATGATATGATAGTTTGTTTCCCTAATAAGGTAGAGCATGTGAGTCATTTGAGAGTAGTACTACAAAGTAAGTTTCCTTCCTAGGTCATATGGTTCCAGTGATGGTATTAAAGTGCACCCTAGTAAGACGAAGGTGATTAGAGATTGTCCTAGACCTTTGAACCCATCAGATATTACGAGCTTCTTGGGCTTGTCGGCTAATACCAGAGGTTGTGAATAGATTATCTTCTATTACTTCTCCTATGACTTAGTTGACCCTAAGTAAGGCCAATGTTGTGACCAAAGTTTTGAGTAGGGTGATTTGATAGGTTCGATAGTTGCTATCTCTTGTGTGATTCCTTTGTGCTAATAAGATTCATGTGTGTGTCCCGGATGGTTGCGTGAGTCTGTAGCGGCTAGGAAAGATCTATAAGGTTTCCCTATGTTATAGTTGCGTAGAATCTTGTCCTGTGATCTCAGTTGGACATAGTTTGAGGTGTTGGAGGTCTTAGGGTAGTTTGGGCTACTTGTATAGCATGCTTCCAATGAGTGTAGAACCTGTAAGGTTGTAATAGGATGGTTGAGGAGGGTCGATTTATTCGATCAGCTACAATGGGTTAGTCACTTCTTTAAGATTGATCTTTGGTATGGGTTTTGTCCCAAGTGAGGATGAGGGTAGGTGATATCCATAAGTATCTTTTTGGAATAGGAATCAGCATTATTAGTATTGATGGGAGTTGTTTGGTTTACTTACGCACCAGTGGTGTTTTTGGGTTCTTGAATAGGGCCTTAAAACCCTACCATGATATGTTTTCAGTGGTCCCTGGTAATGAAGTATTGATTTATTTAGAGCTTGTGAATTATTTGAGGGTAGTATTGCGATTCTTGGAGGATGAGAGGTTGATTGCAAGATATGATATGTGTGCATTGTGGGTAGCAAGAAGGTGGTCATAATTTATTTAAGGATTATGGTATGAGTGTGCATTAGTTTCTCTGGTAGGGCTAGTGTTGTGATTGGTGCTCTAAGTAGTCTGATGTGTGTCGATAATGGTGGCAAGGAGGAGACTAGTGGGGTCCATCATTTGGCTAGATTGAGGGATTAGGTTGGAGGAAGTTGAGCATGGTAGTGTAGTATTCTTGATGGTTCTAAATCTTCTTTGATTAAAAGGTCTAGATTAAGCAAGACCTTCATTCCACCTTATTAGTATTGGAAGTTTTGGGTCCAAAGATGGTAGCGTGGAGGTAGTCTCCCTAGGGCGAGATGGTGGTTTGTGGCGACAAGTGGAATAGGTGTGGTTAAGGTTGACAAATGAGTTATGGTTATGAGTCCTTATAGGATGAAGAGAGATGTTGGTAAGGTTGCATAAGTTTGGGAATTGCCTATGGTTAGGGGTTTGGTTAGTCCGGTTCTTCATGCTTCTCGGTTGATGGGATGTGTTGGTGACTCTAGTGCTATATCATTCTTTGAGATTGTGGGTGATATGAAGGATAAGTTGGCTTAGGGGAAGGCCCTGGTGGAGGTGTTGGATGGATGAGCGGAGAATTTGATTAATGAGAATGTGGTGTTCATTAAGGCCCTCTTGAAATGATCACCAAGTCAAGGGTGTCTCCAAGGAAGCCGAAGCATTCTAATGGGAGCAATATTCGTGCCTCATTCACTCTAATCAAGCCTAAGATAGCGACTAAGTCATTCATGTGACTCCAAGTCCTATGTTTCAGCCCCTGTGTCATTCATATGCATTCATGTTTAAGTTGACAAGTTTATGATGATTTTACACTTATGTTGAGATTTGAAAATAATATTTTAAATATAATGTTGCATTCTAGTTGGGGCTTATTTGTTTATGATCACTCTTGTCCGTTATGTTTCTTCTATATTCGAGGACGAATGTTCCCAAGGGGGAAATATTGAAACGACCCAAAAAACTGCCCGAAAATGTGTCTTGAAAGTGCCCGAAATCGTAATTTCCATGTATCTAAAAAATCTGCTCATTATTTCAAAAATCCAACTTCATATTCTTGTTCAGGGGGTCAAATTGAGTGGTAAATGGGTCTAACCTGAATTTTAAAGAAACCCTATCAAAATCCAAGAATAGCAAAATCACGATTTAGGAGGGTCAATTTTAAAGGGGCATATCTCTTAGAACATAAAGAACTGGGTGGCGCACGACCTATCAAATTAAAGCTCTTTGAATTATCTTTCCATCGCACTTGGTTTTGTCTCATTCCGAGTTCGAATGAGGAATTTATGCTAGTTTTGAGTAGAATTCATTTGTGTAGAAATGCAAATTCTAGTGAGTAATCCGCGACGCAGACTAGTGTTATTTTGGTCCTGCTTTTTTTTCCTTCGGTACAAGACTTTCAAGTGTTGCGCCTATGGGTTTCCATACTTGAAAATATTTATACTTAGCTTTATTTCACCCTCATATCATCCTAAACATTCTCGAGTACTCACTCACACAGACTAATATTCCTCTCAAGATTCAAGTCCCAAAACTCCAGACCAATTTTAAGGATTTCATTCAAGATTCAAGTCTCCATCAAAGTCTTCTTAAGGAGCTTCTCCAACACTAAGGTTTGTGTGTTTTAGCTATTGTGTCCTTCCACCCACGGTGTCCTAATCTCTTTTTTACTTAAATTGCATGATTTAAAGTTGATTTACAAATGGGTCTTGCTTATTATGGAATTCACTGTACACTACCTTAATGCTATGTGAAATTGTGACTGTTTTGCTATGTTTTGAGCTATAAATCTTTGATCTATTATATGATTTGAGGAGGGGTTTTGATGTATGTTGCCTGAGGGTGTTGCAAGGTGTTGTGATTGATGGTTTTACAGAGGATTTTCTTGCATGATTTCATCTCTATATTCCATGGGTTTTATACTAACATTACACACCCTCTAAGTGTTTGATAAAATATCCGGTTATGGTTTCTTGAGGAACTGAAGGTCCAAGTTATGAGATATTATGATTAACTATATGATAATTGAACTAGCTTATATATATGATAAGTTCTATATAAAATGTTGCATTATACCATGCCCAACTCGGGGGGACTAAGAACCCGGATAACATAGATGGGGGTTTGTACTCATCATCCTTGTGAAAGGTTTGTACTTCTCCACCTAGTGATGGGGCGGCATCATCACTAACCTAGACGGGGATTCATACTCATCAACCTAGAGAAGGGTTTGTACTTCTCCATATAGGTGATGGGGCTGCATCATTGCCAACCTAGTGAAGGGTTCGTACTTCTCTACCTAGTGATGGGGAGACATCATCACTAACCTAGATAGGGGTTTTTACTCATCAACCTAGTAAAGGGTTTGTACTTCTCCACCTAGGTGATGGGACAGATCATGACCGACCTAGTGAGGGGCTTGTACCTCACCACCTCAGTGATGGGGTGGCATCATTACCAATCTACCAAGGAGTTTGTACTTTAGATATCTAGCTTGGTCTCTTCTACACATATGCTATCCTATATGAGCATGAGTTACTTAAGCATTGATCATACATGCCATATTGTTATATTATGCCTATTGCCTATTGTTATGCATTTTGATCATAATGCTTATCTCTTATTGCATTGCATCCTTCATAATTAGTATATTCAAATGTAATAATGCATACTCTATGCCTACATGATGTTACCATGTAGGAACCAAAGCTCCATTTGGCCATTCTCTTCCTCCACGTGGCTAGTGGTATCCATTCAAACTAGTTGGTGAGTCCTCCTTTCCGGGGACATTAGTTTCATTCCTATGCTATATATTAAAAACTATCTTTCCATCTTTCCTTTTTCGTATGCTTTGACTATGAGGGTGAGCCTGGTTGCTTGTCTTGGCCCCCACTAAGTTCTATGTTAGAGGTGTTGTTGGACAAGATATGTATTATACTTGAGCTTTGACTTATGATATTCAAGCTATATAAATATTAATCTCTCTCCCTTAGTACCATTTTCCCTTGTCTATGTTTCTTATGTTAATTTTTCTTACTTCCACGACCAAAGATGTGTGATGATATGATACGAGGCTTGTTTGGGGTTCCTTCGGGTTCCCCACTCGCCCGGTCATGTCTAGGCCTTAGGCTTGGGTCATGACACACTATTTTATCTATTTTCTTCGGAGGATCACACAAAACATTCCCATGGGAAGAGACCCCTTCTTGATGATGATGACACTAAGTAGAGGCATGTGCATTAGAGGACCTCTAAGGTTGATGAGGAAGAGGCAGAAGATGATCTCGGGCGAGTCTCGAGGATGTCAAGAGGAGAAAAAGAGTTGAAACAAGCCTAGGAGAATGATAGATTGATAGGAATTGGCTCATCAGGTGCAGCTATTGTGCAGACTACCCCGTAGGAGGGAGATGATTAGAGGTAGCTCAAGACTGTGTTCTAGAGGCACAAAGATATGTTTCTTTTTGACCCCTTGTATTTACTTTGATTTTGATATTGTACATTGAAGACAACATAAAGTTTTTTTCAGTGAGGTGTGGGTAGTTATAGACTAGGGTGAAGTCTGAGTAGCTTTTGGTCTATAACTACCCCAAATTTTGATCCCGAGGTTTTCTTGCCTGTGTTCTTTTTCCTTATGGATATTTAATTTTTGTTGAACTGGCATGTTTATGATGTCTTGGATGATAGTTACAGTATGTAGTAGTTAAACTTATGGCATGTACCTTGTTTTTCATGTTTTATGAAATATTTTGAAAATTGGTACCCATCAAAGTTTTTAAGTAGTAGTTATATTGCAACCATGCATTTTTGATTGATTTGGCAATATCTATTCTAATTAAGTGAAGGAAATTTGATACATGAAGCTTGGTCTGTGAGTTTTTGTTGGCTATGTGTACAATGCCATGTGTGAGTGAGTTGATTTTTTTTTATATTGTTGCATTATGAGTTGATTCAGAACTTTCCTATTACTCTAAGTTGGATTGGAGATTATATAGGATTAGGAAGGGATCTTAGGTCCTTGTTCTTTGAATTATTCTACTTTTGGCCTAAAATGACCAACCAAGTTAGAATTTCATCCCTTATTCCAAATATTTGAGTCTTACATGTACCATTTCTTTCTTACCACCTGATTAGCCTAACCTTATCTAGTGAAATACCTTGAAATTAGCCTTGGACTATCTTTGAGTATTGTGGACCTTGACTTAGGTGAAAATCCTAAGTTTAGGGTGGCTACAAAAAGTGGCCATAGTTTGGGGAATAGACAGTGTACACTTCGATATAGTCTAAAAGCCTAAATTTAGGGTGGCCAATCAAAATGATGTGTGAAAATGAGGCAAAAGTTGAAAATAATGAGAAAGCACCCAGAAAAGCTCGAATATGAAGAAACAAAAGGGAGAATAAGGTGAAAATGATTGAGTTGGTAAGGTGAAAGCGTTAAAAAGTGTGGTTCAAGGTTGGCCTTTAGTCACTAGTTTTCCGAAATGGCATACCAAAGCCCTATGAGCCTACATTACAAGCTTATAATGTCCTAAAGTGGTCCTAACCAAATTAGTCAAAAATTCGGGTCATGAGTGTATGAGCAAGCCTATGATATTGGTCATCATGCATGAATGTCATTTTTGAGAGTGAGGATGCTTGTACAGTCCCATGATTAAATTCTGAAATCTTCATTGAGTGTTAAAGGGGTCTTCTTTCCTGTGAGGAAATTTGCATTGCATTGTCAACATTTTACTTGTTCAGTGATTATAGATTGTTGATATTCCTTTACTTGTCATAGTTGGATTGTTAAATACATTAATATTCTTTGGTTTGCTAAATAGCCATATGATCTAGTTTTGAAAAAGCTGATATAGGTACCTGAATTGGATTTGAGCGTGGTATATGTCATTGGGTTGATTGCTATGTGTTGCTTTATTATCTATATAGATTGAGTTATGCTTGAGGACAAGCAACAATGCTAAGTTGAAGGCGTTGATGTGCTGTCAAAATACAATATAGTTGATGCCTAAAAGTTAATATTTTTTGTGCTCTCAATGCGACTTTTATGGTTTTTTTATGTATTTTTGTATTTATTTTTACAGAAAAAGTAGGTAGGCACAATTTTGGGAAAAGTTGCAGGTGCTGCTGATTTTTGAGGACATATGAGACCCTCTACGAGTCTTATCTCAATTTACGATTCATAGAGGTTGTCTCAATGTGGTTTCCAATGTTGAAGAAAAAGCTGAAGTTTAGCTACAAGAGACCCAATTATGAGTCATAGTTCCATCTACGAGTCGTAAAGGGAGGTTTCATAGAGATTTCCAGTATTGATCAGATGTGGACCAAGTGATGCAAATGAAGACAACGAGAAGTCAATATGAGTTGTAGATAAGACTATGACTTTTGAAGGTGTTTCATATAAGTGAAGTCCAAGATGTAGGAGGCTGAACACAAAAGCCTGATACAACTCATAAGCCTAGTTACGAGTCATAACTGCGACCCATATCTTGCACCGACCAATTTTTAGAATTAATTTAGGGAGTTAGTTGTGAATACTATAAATAGAAAATACTAGGCAATTTAAAGGAGTTTTGAGTTTTTCAGTTATTGTACAGAGAGAGCAGCTGAGAATATAGTATAGAAGAAGAAATTAGAATATTTTTAGGGTTTTAGTTTTGGAGACTACATTTTTGAGAAGAGATTCACTTGTGGATTAAATTCAACTTTCAATATTATGATTCTCAATACACATTTGGTTTTATTTTTCCTCAATCTTCTTGGGTAAGTGATTAACCATATTTTCTCTATTCATTGTTTCTTTATTTTCCAAAGTTATGAGTAGCTAAACCCACAACTTGGGGTTGTGGGAACCATGAGAATCTAACTTCGAAAACTCGGATGATTTACAATTCTTAGAATGGGTATTTGTATGTACTAATTATTTCTCTTCATTTTGAATATTTTCTAGTAGTGGCCAACATTAGAACTTGCCTAGTGTTACCTTTCCAATCCAGGTGGTAATGAATAGGAAAAGAGAATGATTAACAGGATATGATGATGTGTTCTCATCTAATCAAATGAACTCGACCAAAGGGAGGTTGATTGGAACTATGGGTAATGGTTAGTTTAGCACACTATGGAGATGGAACAAGTCCCCCAGTGAAATTCAACCATCACCTTTGACCAAAAGGTTGGAGGAACCTAAATTACCATCCTACATGAAATATTCTAGCTGAGAATTGTGATATCCGATGATGTTGAGTTAGTGAATCGTGGGGAATACAATACCCAAGTTGCTCTCCATTATTGCTTGTCTTCCAATTTCATTTGGTCTACTTTAATTTTCTATTGATCGTTGCAAACTCCCCCCCCCCCTTTAGAGATTAAGTTAGTTGATTCTTGAATTCATTACTGGTGAACCAAGTTTCAAAGTCTTGTTATCCCTGTGGGTTTCAACCCTAACATTTGTTAGGTTTATTACTTTTATGATCGTTTCCACTTCAAAACGAGGTGTATCCTGAGCAGTAATCATGAAGTTCTATTCTCGGTCTGAGTCTGATCATCCCCCTCCTGCGAGGTAGTCTCCTCAATTGTGGTACACTGTCCGGAGGGGCCAATACCCCTCAATTGTTCATGCTCATGAGCTAGCCTCATCTCCGCCTCACGCCTTGACTCTCTCAAGGCATGCTCGAGATCCTTCTCCTCTGCCCTTGCATGTACACATCCATCTATCGGATCCTCATTTGTGCAAGGTCTTTTCCCTAGGGAAGAATTGGTACGCTCATCGAGAGCAAACAAATTAAGCACCGACATTAGAGATGTCTTCTCTAACAATGTACCTTGTGTCGCAGGTGATGTTATCAAGTCAGCTCTATGAGTTTAGATCTCTATCTGCATGGCTGAAAAATCTGAAGGTCAGGCCTCGGCCAATCTCTTCTGAACCCGCTCCACAAAGGCATCAATTCGGGCATCCACTATAGAAACACTCTCCTAAATAGTAGCAATGGTGAATGCCAGCTCTACTCCTCTGAGTCTACAATAGCCTGCCGGACCCATGGCCTAATTTGCTAAACAAGCTAAGTAAAATGTGACTTAGCATGTGATAGTCTCCACAACATGGCTTGGATAGAAATGACGGACACATAAGCGATGACCGTTGTAGGAGTTTATGACATAGTGGCCTCTGGTGTAGTAGCAGCAATAGTGGGCCCCCTCTCCTAATCTACACCACACTACAGGGGCCTCTTCTCAATAGTAGCAGCAGTGGTGGTGGTGTCAATCTCTGAACCGTCAGGCGGTGGCACCGGAGCAAATATCTCTGGCAGAGGTGGAGGTTGTGCTCGCCGGAGTGCCACCGGGTTCTCATTAGGCTTTATTAGGCTAGGCTCCAAAGTATGTTGGGCCTAAACTAACTGGTCGATCTAGTGCAAAATCTCAACCCTAGATTTGACACAGAGCTTGTAGATCTGTAACACCCCAAATTTTTTTAAGCTAAGATTGAATCATCATTCATATGATATAAAATTTTAATTAAAGATTCTTAATTGAGCGTAGCTGTTAAAGTCAATTTCTTAGTATGAGAGTAGAATTAGAGTTGATGTGAGGTCGTAATTCTAATGTATAATTTTATAAAAAGTAGATGGACTAATGACTTATA
>JAABOM020053909.1:0-15482 GCA_011800125.2 Solanum clarkiae | reverse complement strand
AAAAATTCACTTGATTCCATACTCACGCGCCTTAGGTTAGTAAAATTTAAAATATACCTCAATCACGATAATTTTCCCGAATGAGCAATTGACATCCATTTAGTTAATTACGGGGTCTAACATTATTGGTAAGAACTTGACATACTCTTAAATAAAATCAACAATAATCTTAAAAATATAGCACACGTGGAAATCATTGAAATCGCCGAGTAAATTCAACAATATACTAAAAATTCAGTATATTTACATTTTATTGTAATATATGTATGTATATATATGGTTTATTGGTATGAGAATATCATGCCCTGAAAGAAACCAAAAAAATTTTTAAAACATAAACATGCGTTAAAAATGATATCATTGAATAACCCTGAATAAAATGTCACGGCCCAAGTCTAAGGCCTAGACGTGACCGACGAATGGGGAACCCGAAGGAACCCCAAACAAGCCTCATAGCATATCATTACATATTCTTGATCATGGAAGCAATTAAAATGATAATAAGAGATAAGTATAAACAAGGGGAAATCAGGGCTAAAGGTAAACTTCTATATTGTAGACATCAAGAATAAGAGAGTCAAGGCTTATAGCTTAGATACATAACATGTCTAACAACACCTCTACTATATAGATAAGAGCGCGGGACAAAACAAAGCAACTGGGCTCACTCTTATAGTCAATACATAAGTCAAAGAGAAAGTCTTAATACATAACAAGAGATCATAAGTAATGTCCCCAAAATGGAGGACTCGCCAATAAGTTTATGTGAAACCGCGCTAGCCACGTGGGTGGAGATGCTCAAGCAGGGCTCCGGTTCCTATATAGTGATATTATGTAGGCATAGAGTATGTGTTAGTACATTGGAATGTACTAAGTATGTAGGATGCAATACACTAAGAAATAGGCAATAATTAAAATGCATAATCATAGCAAGAGATAGTACTTTAGCAACATGGCATGCATGAACAATGCTTAAGGTAAAACATGCTTGTAAATTATGAACAAGGAATGTAACTCATTATGGAATATATAATCAAACCTTTCTTACCAATCTTCTTGAAATGGACCAAATGGCCCCCACTCACCTTACGGTATAACCTTTTAGGTGAGTGTTACCAATACCCTTATTGTACGACATAGTCTTTTTGGTAGATAGTATAAGACGTCCCCTACTTTATGATAAAATCTTTTGGATAGGAGTTGTGATTCATTCTTCCTTACAATATGGCCTTTTCGATAGAATTTCATACCTCACGATATGATCTTTTCGGTGGGAACCATTAGTCTTTATACCTTACGACATGGCCTTTTCGATAGGATGTCAATACTTTACGATATGATCTTTTCAGTACGAATTATTAGTTATTCTACCTTACGGCATGGCCTTTTTGATAGGGGGTCCATACTTTACGATATAATCTTTTTGGTAGGAATGAATAGTATTTCTGCCTTATGACATAACCTTTTTTATAGAGATCATAGCACTAGCTTATCACAACATTTCATTTCAAACAATAAGGGAAGACCTTCTCCATTTTCTCAAGAGCATAACAAACATGGAAACCTAACAATCTACTTGCAAGACCAGAGGTACTCTTTCATGAAAGTAACTCATATAAACATTCCTATCATCATCATATAGTCATCATATACATACATTACTTCCATAATCATTTCATCATCAGATAATCATCATATGGCCATTCAACTCAGAAGACATGCATTGGACCTTCAATTCCTCAAGAGCCCATAACCGGACATTTTATCAAACACATAAAGGATGTGTAATGCTAGTGTAAAATCATGCAATTCAAGAGTAAAATCATGCTAGAAAAATCAATGTAAAACTATCAATAGATACTTAGTAACACCCTCAAGCAATATACATCAAAACCCTTCATCAAATCCTACAATAGATCTTATATTCATAACCAAAACATAGTAAAACAGTCATAATTTCATAAACAACAATATAGTGTGTAGTGATTTTCATAATAACTTAGATCCATGAGTAAATCAACTTTAAATCATGCAATTTTTAAGAAAAGGAAGCTTGGGCATCATGAGTGAAAGAAACCCATGAAAAAAAACCCACATATCTTATCTTTAGAGATGAACTTGATGAAGATTGGAGATGGAGACTTGAAGCTTGAAGGAGAACCTTAAGATCCGGATGAGGGTTTGACACTTGAATTTTGAAAGAAATATAAGACTAAGTGTTTGAGTGAGTTATTGAGGAATGTCTTGTATGATATGAGGGTGAAATAAGGCTAAGTATGGGCATTTTCATATGTGGGAACACTTAGGCCCAAGACTTAAAAGCCTTGGACCAAGATAGAAAAATTGGACAAAATTTCATTGAAAAACAACACTGCGCGTCATGCCAACAACGCGCTAACCATTCTGAAAATCGCATTTTGTGATATTTGAATTTTGATACGATTGCTCTAAAATTAGGGTTAGACCCTTTTCCCCTTAAATTTGACCCCTTGAACAAGAATATGAATTCGAATTTTCGATATCATGCATGAATTTTGAGATATATGGAAATTAAAATTCTTGAAACTTTCGAAGCACATTTTTGGGCACTTTTTGGGGCCTTTATAATATCTCTCCCTTGGGAGCAGTCGTCCCCGAATGTCAAGGAAATGTATATGAGAAGAGTAATCATGAATAACTATGCCACAATAAGAATGCAACAATACATTAAAAATGCTATTTTCAAAATATCAACATAAGTGTGAAAAATCTTCATGAACTTGTTAACATAGACATGGATGCATGCAAATGACACAGGGGCTGAAACATAAGGCTTGGAATCATGAAAGGACTTGACATGTCATCATAAGATTGAATAGAAATGAAAGACATACGAATATTGTTTCCCCATGCCCACTCCCCGTGAGACTTTCGACTAGACGAACCTTCCCAAGAGCCTTAACGAACACCATATCCTTATCAATCATCGTTTCCTCCCTTCCATCCAATACCTCCACCTGGACCTTCTGCTAAGTCAAACTAACCCTCCACAATACCCACAACCTTAAAGATTTCTTTGACACTAGAGTTATTAACACATCCCCTCAAGCCTAAAACATGAAGAACTGGACAAACCGCAACCATATCTCTAGGTCAATCCACCCTTATGCAACTCTACCAACCTCCCTCTACATTCTATAAGGACTTACAACTCTAAACTCATTTGTCTACCTTAATCATACACAACCAACTTGGTACCATAAACCACCTGAAGACCTCCAATCCATCAAACCAAATTCCACCAAGATTATAAGCACATGAAATAACCCTTATATGCCTTTCTAGCACCAATAGACCCACATAGCCAAATCTCACTAGCAACAAGGAATAATGAAAGGATTGTCAATCAACTTTAACACAAACAAGACACTTAGTACCAAATGTCACCATCTCCCCCTTGGGAGACAACGTACACTCACCATCCTTCACCAATCCCTCCAACTCTATCAAGACAGAAATCAAAGCCTTATTTTACTAGATCCCCTTCAACCATAGAAGACTCAGAACCATCAAAGCCCTTACACACCACTCTCAACCTCACCCAACCTAGTCAACCGGTGAACTTCTCCAACCACCTTCTTGCCACCCAAAGGTCTCCTCTTTCCATAATTATCAAGCAAACACACCTCCTATAAATTCACAACATTACCCTTAAACGACTCACAAGCTCTCCCCACTTCTGGAAGCAATCAACGCATCATCACCAAGAACCACCACAATCGTAACAAGGTAGGGATTAAAGACGCTATTCATGAGACCTATAGACATGACTGTGCATAAGTTGACCAAAAGACACCACCCCAAATACAACAAACCACAAAGGGTATTTAATAGCTCATTGGTCACCAGAAACAACTCAGTAGAGATAACATACGCTCAACACCCCTAACTCTCACAAGATGATAAATGCAATCCCTTGGAGATCAATTTACCCTAAAACAAGAGACGGGATTACCCCTTCACTACCACTCAAATACATATGATTAAGGAATTGGAATCTAACTCTACAGGCCCTACCATCAATGGAGACACAACATTCATGCAAACAGTCCCCTCCAAGTGTGATCTCAAACTCACCACATCCAATCTAACAAAATCACAAGGCAAGACCTAGACACCACTTGACCACGAAATAATACTTACCAACCTTCTAGCAATAATAGACTCAACAAAGAAGTAATCACCAAGAGATTCACATAGCAACTCAGAACACACACAAGAAGGCCACAAACAACAAAGGAATAATGAAGGGAAAAGTCACACCTGGACCCAACAATGCACACACCTCTAAGTTAAGGAAACTTCAACCTATCGATAGCAACATTGGGTGCCTCATCTACCTGTTGCCTCCTTTGAAGAGGATAGAACGGATTATATCTTGGAGCATCACCTTGATTAACATGACCATCTTTACCCTTGTTTTAAGCATATGAGCAATCCCGAATTTTTTGGCTCATTTCCCCATATCCAAAGCATGCACCCATGTTCCTCCAACATGCAGCACAATGTTTCCTTCAACACGTTGGGAATCTTGGATGAATCACCCCATCATCTCCTTGGGGCCTTGGTTTTGGTCCCCCATTCTTAACAACCCTCTTTCTTGGAGCATCATTGGATCCTAGACCTCGGGAGTCACCATCCAATCGAGCCCTCTTGGCCTCATTACACCTTCTTTTCCTCAACTTCTCCCCCTCCATTTGCTCGGCATAAGTCATCAAGCGGGATAAATCCATATCTCTAATCAACATAGCGGGCCGATATTCTTCATTCACCAAGTCGGAGACACCCATCATGAACTTGTTCATCCTGTCCCTTGGATCGGCAACCAAGTGAGGAGCATACTTAGAGAGCTGGTTGAACTTGAGTGCATACTCCCTCATACTCATTGACCTTTTTCTCAAATTCATGAATAATACCAATTTGGCTTCCCTAAGCTCAAGAGGAAAGAACCAATTAAGAAAGGCTGCCTTTAAATCTTCCTATAGAACCACAGTATTGACTCCCTTCTCCTCCCTCCATTGATTGTACCATGTTTATGCTACCCCTTTGAGTTGGTAGGCCACCAACTCTGCCTTATCTTCCGATCTAATACCCACGATGGCCAATACCTTATAAGTCTCATCAATAAACTTTTGTGGGTCTTCATCCACCCTTGACCTATAGAACTTCGGTGCGCTCATACTCAGGAATTCTCTCACCCGAGAAGCCGATATAGGAGCATGAGGGGCTTGGTCCCCTTCAGTGGATTGATTAGCTACAACTTGTGCAAGCAAAGTGAGAGCCTCCCAAAGCTGTCCATTAACCGGTTGTCCCTTGGGAGCTCGGACTCTTCTTCCTCTTGGGTTAGGCATGATCAACTAACATGTCAAAGGGCAATTGTTATGGGAAAAATATACTTCAACTCTATAGCACAACTTAGAACATGAAGAAGAGAAATATCTCCTAAAACATCTCATAGCCTCCTATTCATAGTTGTAGTGCACAACACTACCTTGAATAATACTCTAATCGATACAGTGTGTTGGACTCAAAGGATCTAACAACCTAGTGCTCTGATACCACCTTTGTCATGACCCAAGCCTAGGGCCTATATGTGACCGGCGAATGGGGAACCCGAAGGAACCCCAAACAAGTCTCATAGCATATCATTACACATCCTTGGTCGCAGAAGCAATTAAAATAATAATAAGAGATAAGCATTAACAAGGGGAGATCGAGGCTAAGGGTAAACTTCCATATCATAGACATCAAGAACAAGAGAGTTAAGGCTCATAGCATAGATACATAACATGTCCAACAACACCTGTACTATATAGATAAGAGCGGGGGCCCAAAACAAAGCAATCGGGCTCACCCTCATAATGAATACATAAGTCAAAGAGAAAGTCTTAATACATAATAAGAGATCATAAGTCACGTCCCCGAAATAGAGGACTCACCAACAAGCTTGAGTGAAACCATGCTAGCCACGTGGGTAGAGATGCTCAAGCGAGGCTCCGGTTTCTACATGGCGATATCATATAGGCATAGAGTATGCATTAGTACGTTGGAATATACTAAGTATGTACAACGCAATGCAACAAGAGATCGGCAATAATCAAAATGCATAATCATAGCAAGAGATAATAAATTAGCAACACGGTATGCATGAATAATGCTTAAGGTCAAACATCCTTGTAAATCATGAACAAGGAATGTAGCGCATTATGGAATACATGCTCAAACCTTTCTTACCAATCTTCGTGAAATGAACCAAATAGTCCCCACTTACCTTATGGTATAGCCTCTTTGGTGAGTGTTACCAATACCCTACCGTACAACATAGTCTTTTTGGTAGATAGTACAAGACATCTCCTACTTTAGTATAAAATCTTTTGGGTGGTATCTGTGATTCATTCTACCTTACAGCATGACCTTTTTGATAGAATGTCCACACTTTACAATATGATCTTTTTGGTAGGAACCATTAGTCTTTATACCTTATGACATGGCCTTGCCGGTAGGGTATCCATACCTTACGATATGATCTTTTTAGTAGGAACTATTAGTTATTCTACCTTACGGCATGGCTTTTTTTGGTAGTGAGTAAAAGGAACCCATGAAAAAAATCCACATACCTTAGCTTTGGAGATGAACTTGATAAAGATTGGAGATGGAGACTTGAAGCTTGAAGGAGAATCTTATGATCTGGATGAGGGTTTGACACTTGAATTTTGAGAGAAATATAAGATTAAGTGTTTGAGTAAGTATTGGGGAATGTCTTGTATGATATAAAGGTGAAATAAGACTAAGTATAGGCATTTTCACGTGTGGGAACACTTAGGCCTAAGACTTAAAAACCTTGGACCAAGATAGAAAAACTGGACAAAATTTCACCGAAAAACAATACTGGCACGTCGCGCCAACAACGCACTAACCATTCTTGAAATCGCATTTTGCGATTTTCAGATTTTGATATGGTTTCTCTAAAATCGGGGTTAGACCCTTTTCCTCCTAAATTTGACCCCCTGAACATGAATATAAAGTCGGACTTTCGATATCATGCATGAAATTTGAGATATATGGAAATTAAAATTTTGGACACTTTCTATCACAATCCAAAACTAGGGCCTAGACATGACATGGAGAATGGAGAACCCAAGGGGACCCCAAACAAGCCTCTTAATGTGTCATTACACATCCTTGGTGGCGGAAACACATAAAAGACATATCGCGTAGGATGGGGCACTAGGGCCAAGGGAAAACTTGCCCAAACAACAATATTTCAAGACAAGGAGCCATGGCTCATATCATAAATACAAACTTGTCCAACAAACACCTCTAAATACATAGATAGAGTGGGGAACAAAATAAAGTAACCGGACTCACCCTCATAGTCAAATAGAACATAAGAAAGTGTCTCAATACATAGATGAGAGGAAGACCTAAACAGACGTCCCCGAAATGGAGGACTCACCAACAAACTTAGAATAGCACCACCTAACCACGTGGAGAAGGAGGATGATCAACTCGAGCACCGATTCCTACATGGTGATATCATGTAGGGAAGTGTTTGCGTTAGTACGTTTGAATGTACTAAGTATGTGGGATGCAATGCAACAAGAGATAAGCTTCACAATCAGTATGCATAACAATAGGCAATAGGCATGATATAACAATATGACATGTATGATCAATGCATAAGTAAAGCATGCTCTAGTAACCCAAGATCATATATAATATCATATACGTAAAAGAGACCAAGCTAGATTTACAAAATATGAACCCCTTGGTAGGTTAGTGATGTTGCCACCCCATCACTTCGGTGGATGCGTACTAACCCTCATCTAGGTTGATGAGTACTAACCCCCATCTAGGTTAGTGATGTTGCCACTCCATCACTTAGGTGGATGAGTACTAACCGCTCATCTAGGTTATTCGAGCACTAGACCCCCTGGATTGGGCATGGTCGAGTTCTACACTTTATATAAGATTCATCATATACATAATCTCATCTCATTATCATAACATCATTCATATCATATCTCATGCTTAGGATCTTTAATTCCTCAAGAAACCCTAGCCGGACATTTTATCAAACACCTTGGGTGTGTGTAATAGGGGTAAAAGACCATGCAATTTAGAGATGAAATCATGCAAGAAAATCTATAATAAAACCATAAATCTACACCTTGAAACACCCCTAATACATTCACAGAAAACCCCCTCATCGAATCCAACATTAGATCCAAGATTTTAGAGCTCAAAACATGCTAAATCAACCATACTTTCATGAACTAAAATCACTGTGTAGTAAATTTCTCAATATCAAGACCCACATGTAAAATCAACTTTGAATCATGAAATATTAATAAAAAAAGAGACTTAGGCACCATGGGTAGAAGTACTCAATGGTTTAACACCACATACATTAGCTTTGGAGAAGTTCTTGGTGAAGGTTGACAATGGAGACTTGAAGCTTGAAGAGATCCTTAAATTCGGATGAGGGTTTTGAGTCTTGAAATTTGGAGTGAAAATATAGCTAAGTATTTTGGGGAGTATTTGGAAATATTTAGGATGATATAAGGGTTAAATTTGACTATGTATAGATAAAAATATATTTGGAAAACTTAGGCCCAACACTTAGAATATTTTGGGCCACACAAGAAAAACTGCCAGGAAAAAAACATATCTCCACATCGTGGAGCTCCGCATCATGAAGAGGACGCAGAGACAGATTTGTACTAAAGCACGCTCAGGGCGCGTCGCGGAAGCATCGCGGAAAGCTCTTTGGAATTCGTCACTTAAAAATTTATAATTGCTGTTCTTTCACTCTTAAATCAAAGTTAGACCCTTTTTCACCTAATTTTGACCCCCTGAACCCAAATATGAAGTTGGATTTTTGAAATAACGAACGAATTTTTAGATATATGGAAATTGAAATTTCGGGCATTCCAAGGCACTTTTTGGGCACTTTTTGGGGTCGTTTCAATATCCCCCTTGGGAACATTGACCCTCGAATGTAAAAGAGACATACAAGACAAGAGTGATCATGAACAAATTAGCCCCAACAAGAACGCAACATAACATGTAAAACACCATTTTCAAACTCTCAACATAAGTGTAAAATCATATAAGTTTACCAACTTATACATGTACGCATATGAATGACATAGGGGCTGAAATATAGGACTTGAAATCACATATGGGACTTAGGATTAGTACCTTAGGTTTGAGTGGAGTGGAAAAGATAAGGATATCGCTTTTTAATGTCCGCTTCGGCCTCCCAAGTAGAACTTTTGACTCGTTGGTTCCTCCAAAGGACCTTAACGGATGCCACTTCTTTGTTTCTCAATCTCTTTACTTGCCTATCCAAGATTTGAACTGGGATCTCCTCATAAGTTAAGTTATCCTCCATATCACCTACGACATCAAGAGGTACTTTGATATTAGGATCACCAACGCATTTTCTCAACATAGAGACATGGAACGTTGGATGGACCGAATTCATTTCACTAGGTAACTTCAACTCATAAGCTACCTTGTCAACCTTATTAATCACCTCATAAGGAACAACGTACCTTGGACTCAACTTACCTTTTTTACCAAAATGGACTACACCTTTCATTGGAGAAACCTTCAAATAAACCCAATCACCCACTTGGAATTCTAGGTCTCTTCTTCTCACATCAGCATAGGATTTTAGACGACTTTGGGCCGTCCTCAACCTTTTCCTAATCATCTTAACCTTTTCAAGAGCATCCATAACCAGATCCAGTCCCAATAAATCCACCTCTCCAACCTCAAATGAACCCACCGGTGATCTATAATGCCTCTCATAAAGAGCCTCAAAAGGAGCCATACCGATCATAGAGTGATAACTATTGATGTAGGCAAACTCAATCAATTGAAGATGGTCATCCTAACTACGTTTAAGCTCCAATATATAAGCCCTAAGCATATCCTCAAGTGTTTGAATCGTCCTTTCGGCTTGGCAATCCGTTTGAGGGTGGAAGGTCGTACTAAGCTGAACTTTGGTACCAAGACCCCTTTGAAAATATTTCCAAAAGTGTGAAGTAAATTATGCACCACGATCCGATATAATGGATAAAGGAACCACATGTAACCTCACTAACTCATGGATTTACAACCTTGTATACTCTTCAGCCCCATATGTAGTTTTAACCGATAGAAAGTGAGCTGATTTCGTCATCCTATCAACCACCACCTATATGGAATCAAACATTTTACTAGTCTTGGGCAATCCAACCACAAAGTCCATGTTAATCACCTCCCACTTCCAAGTAGAATCTCTAAGTCTTGGGTTAGGCCACCCGGCCTTTGATGTTCGGCTTTGACTTGTTGACAACTATGGCAACCGGAAACAAATTTAGAAATATCTCTCTTCATGCCTCCCCACCAATACACATCCCTCAAGTCTCTATACATTTTGGTGGAACTGGGCTAGATAGAATAAAAGGAATTATGGGCGTCATCAAGAATTCTCTCCCTCAAACCATCAACACATGACACACACAACCTACCTTGGTATCTAAGGTCCCTATCTCCCCCTTGGGAAAAAACCTCTATTTTGCCCTCTTTCACCGAGGCCTTCAATTCACACAAGGACGATTCTAGATCTTGTTTTGCTATCACCTCATCAACCAAAGAAGATTTGGAACCATCAACAACAACTATACCATTACCCAAATCTTCCAACCTCACCCCCAATCTAGCCAATCTATGCACCTCCCTATCACCACCATCCATATGAGCTAGGATACCCATAAACACCCGACTCAAAGCATTCACCACAACATTTTCCTTATCTGGATGGTAACGCACACTCATGTCATAGTCCTTAAGGAGTTCTAGCCACCTTCTTTGCCACAAGTTGAGATCTTTTTGAGTGAAGACATATTGAAGGTTCTTATGATTGGTGATGACATCAATATGCACCCCATATAAATAATGACGCTCAATCTTCAATGCAAACACCATGGCGGCTAATTCAAGATCATGGGTAAGGTAGTTCCTTTCATGCACTTTGAGTTTCCTAGAAGCATAGGCTATGACTTTACCATTTTGCATTAGTACACAACCCAAACCAACTCTACATGCATCAAAATACACAACAAAACACTTAAACCCATCCGGTAGTGAAAATATAGGAGCGGACACAAGTCTATCTTTCAATGTTTGGAAGCTTTTCCCACATTCATCGGTCCACACAAACTTAACCTTCTTTTGAGTCAATTTTGTCATAGGGGAAGCAATGGAGGAGAACCATTCACAAACCTTCTATATTAACCTGCAAGGCCCAAGAAACTCCTAATATCCAATGGGGTCAATGTTCTAGGCCAATTCTTAATCACATCAGTTTTCTTAGGATCCACTTTTATACCATCCCCGACACCACATGACCCAAGAATGCAACCTCCTCGAACCAAAATTCACACTTTTCATATTTAACATACAATCTCTCCTCCCTCAATCTCTGTAACACAATCCTCAAATGACCCATATGCTCTTCTCTACTATGTGAATAGATCAAAATATCATCAATGAAGACCACAACAAAGGAATCAAGGTAGGGTCTGAAGACCCTATTCGTTAGGTCCATGAAGATGGGCAGTGCATTAGTCAACCCAAAGGACATCACCATAAATTCATAGTGCCCATATCTAGTCCAAAAGGCCATCTTGGGAATATCACACTCACTCACCCTCACTTGACGGTACCCGGATCGAATATCAGTCTTAGAAAAAAAGCTAGCCCCTTCCAATTGGTCAAACAAGTCATAAATCCTTGGAAGAGGATATTTATTCTTTATAGTGACCCTATTGAGTTGCCGGTAGTCAATGCACATTCTAAGTGATCCATCTTTCTTCTTTACCAACAACATCGATGCACCCCAAGGAGATTGGCTAGGTCTAATAAATCCTTTCTCCAACAAATCTTTCAATTGGCCTTTTGACTCCTTCAACTCCGCTGGGGCCATACGGTAAGGGGGAAAGGAGATAGGTTGGGTGTCGGGAAGGAGATCTATGCCAAAATCTATCTCCCTTTTAAGAGGGATACCGAGAAGGTCATTTGGGAAGACATCAAGAAACTCATATACAACTGGAACTGACTCAATGGAAGGGACTTTGGACTCTACATCTTTAACTCTCACAAGATGATATAAACACCCCTTGGAAATCAACCTATGGGCTTTAATGTATGAGATAAACCTACCCCTTATTACCACCTCATGACTTTCCCACTCAAGGACAGGTTCATTTGGGAATTGTAACTTGACCTTATGGGTTCTACAATCAATAGAAGCATAGTATGCATGCAACAATTCCATCCCAATAATAATATCAAAATCAACCATATCTAATTCAACAAGATCACAAGGTAGGATTTTATGCAAGATGCAAACCGGACAATTTCTATACACCCTCCTAGACAATAGATGTACCAATAGAAGTAGACTCCTCATATGACTCATGCAACAACTCTGACTCAACGTGGAACATTTTAGCAACAAAGGGGTAACAAAGGAAAAGGTGGCACCCGGATCAATCAAAGCATATACATCAAGGTCAAAGATTTTCAACATACCGGTAAAAACATCGGGGACCTCACCAATCCCTTGCCTCCCATGTAGAGCATAGAATCAATTGTGCCTTGGGGCACTATCTAGAGGACCATCTCTACCCAATGGAATCGCATTTGCACCCCAAACCTTGCCATAGTTTCTTGGACAATCTACCCTTTTGTGACTAAGCTCCCCACATTCAAAACATGCATTAGAACCTCTCATACATGAGCCCTTATGACTCTTCCCACATGTAGTACATACATCAATGGGAGTCGCACCACCAACACCTTGATTCCTAGGGAAGTCATTGGTAAATTCCCTATTTGTAGCATGAGGAGGCCCTTGGCCTTGATGGAATCGACCACCCCTACGGAACTTTCCCCCCAATACGAGCTCTCTTGGCCTCATGGCCCCTCCTCTTTCTCAACTTTTCTTCTTCCATTTGCTCAGCATATGTCATAAATCGATACAAGTCCATATCACTAATAAGCAAGGCGGATCGACACTCTTCACTTACCAAATTGGTGACCCCTATAACAAACTTATTCATCCTTGACCTAGGATCGGCCACCAAGTGAGGAGAATACTTTGAAAGTTGATTAAATTTGAGGTCATACTCCTTCACACTCATACCACCTTGTTTCAAGTTCATAAACTCAATCAACTTTGCTTCCCTAAACTCAAGAGGGAAGAATCGATTAAGGAAGGCCAATTTAAATTCCTCCTAGAACACCACATAACCAT
Source organism: Solanum clarkiae (assembly GCA_011800125.2). Classification (NCBI taxonomy): domain Eukaryota; kingdom Viridiplantae; phylum Streptophyta; class Magnoliopsida; order Solanales; family Solanaceae; genus Solanum; species Solanum clarkiae. Next base: position 2,131 of record JAABOM020053909.1, on the reverse strand, counting down.
TACCCTTCTCACCCTTCCATTGATCAAACCAAATTTGGGCCACCCCCTTGAGTTGGTACACTATTAACTCCGCCTTCTCATTTGGCCCAACACCCATGATAGACAAAATTTTGTAGACCTTATCAATAAACTCTTGTAGATCATCATCCACCATTGACCCATGGAAAATCGGAGGATTCATCCTCATAAAGTCTCTTACCCTAGCTCTCGAGGTGTTAGCATGAGGGTCTTGGGCCTCTTGTTGGATTTGGTTGTCTACTACTTGGGCAAGCATAGTAAGAGCATCCCAGAGCTCACCATAGTTGGATTGCTCCTTGGGAGTTTGCGCCTGTCTTCCTCTGGTATTCGACATAATTTAGCATAGCAAAGAACAATTGTTAGGGAAAAAAAACTTATCACAACTCTATTGCACGACTTAGAGCATGAAAAAGGAAAACATTTCCTAAAACGTATCTTAGCTTCCTATTCATAGTCATGGCGCGTTTCACAACCATGAATAGGACTCTTATCGACGTGGTGTGTTGGACTCCGAGGATCTATAAACCTAGTGCTCTGATACCAAGTTTGTCATGACAAAAGCCTAGGTCCTAGACATAACATGGCGAATGGGGAATCCGAAGGGACCCCAAACAGCCTCCTAATGTGTCATTACACATCCTTGGTCGCGTAAGCATATATACAGGACATATAAAATAGGATAGGGCATTGGGACTAAGGGAAAGGAGTCATGGTTCATACCATAAATACATAACTTATCCAACAAATGCCTCTAAATACATAGATAGAGCGGGGGCCAAGACAAAATAATTGGGCTCACCCTCATAGTCAAATAGAACATAAGAACGTGTCTCAATACATAGATAATAGGAAGACATAAACTAAGGTCCCCAAAATGGAGGACTCACCAACAAGCTTGAAATAGCACCGTCTAACCACATGGAGGAGAAGGATGATCAACTCGGGTACCGGTTCTTACATGTTGATATCATGTAGGAATGAGTATACATTAGTACGTTTGAGTATACTAAGTATGTGGGACACAATACAACAAGAGATAAGCTTCATAATCAATATGCATAACAACAGGCAAAAGGCATGATAAAGCAATATGACATGTATGATCAATGCATAAGTAAAACAAGCTTTACTAACCCAAGCTCATATACAATATCATATGTGTAGAAGAGACCAAGCTAGATTTTCAAAGTATGAACCTCTTGGTAGGTTAGTGATGTTGCCACCCCATTACTTAGATGGATGAGTACTAACCCTTATCTAGGTTGATGATGATGCCACCCCATCACCACGGTGGATGAGTACTAACCCTTATCTAGGTTGATGAGTACTAACCCCCATCTAGTTTAGTGATGTTGCCACCCCATCACTTAGGTGGATGAGTACTATCCCTCATCTAGGTTATTCGGGTGCTAGACCCCCCGGATTAGGCATGGTTGAGTTCTACACTTTATATAGGATTCATCATATACATAAGTTCATCTCATCATCATAACATCATTCATATCATATCCCATGCTTTGCACCTTCAATTCCTCAAGAAACCCTAGCTGGAGATTTTATCAAACACCTAGGGGTTATGTAATGGGGGTAAAAGACCATGTAACTTAGAGATAAAATCATGCAAGAAAATATGTAATGAAACCATCAATCCACACCTTGCAACATCCCTAAGTCATTCACATCAAAATCCCTCATTGGATCCAACATTAGATCCAATATTTAGAGCTCAAAACATGCTAAAACAACCATATTTTCATGAACTACAATCCAATATTTAGAGCTCAAAATATGCTAAAACAATCATACTTTCATGAACTACAATCACTGTGCAGTAAATTTCTCAATATACAAGACCCACATGTAAGATCAACTTTGAATTGCATTAGTAAAAAGGAGACTTAGGCACCACGGGTGGAAGGACCCAATGGTTCAGCACCACATACCTTAGCTTTGGAGAAGTTCTTGGTGATGGTTGACAATAGAAACTTGAAGTTTGAAGAGAATCCTTAAATCTGGATGAGGGTTTTGAGTCTTGGAATTCGGAGTGAAAATATGGCTAAGTGTTTTGGGGAGTACTAGGAAATGTTTAGGATGATATAAGGGTGAAATTTGA
>JAABOM020053908.1:0-52696 GCA_011800125.2 Solanum clarkiae | reverse complement strand
AAAGTCAATTTATTATAGCAAACAAACAAGCAGGGACACCTTTACAATATACAAACAACAACTCAAGAGTAACAACAATAAGTAAAATTAACAACAATACCAATAAGCAAAAAAATCAAGAACAATAATGATAAAAGAAGTAAATAATCAAACTAAACAAGCAATAATATCAGAAGATGAAATGATACAGAAAAAAAATTAGTCAAGGGTTAGAGTTCACCGAGGTTTTGGCAATTTTTGGTTGACATCTTGATTTTCGGCGGAAGCTTCGATCGATCACTTGGAAAAGAAATCCAAGTCTATGGTCTCAACTGCAAGCTAAGCCAATCTCTCTTCCTGCTTGTTGGATGAGAAAGATGAAAGAGGATTTTGCTATGTCCGAAAAGTCCCAAGAATGGACTGAAAAATTGATTCTTGATAGCCCCAAGAACCTTCGATCCTCTGGTCGCCGGCTTCTCTGTAAATTGGTCACCGCGTTCGCTGGTCGGAGATCGATGGCGGATCTGCGATGAGGGCCCAGTTATTCTCCAGGAAAGTTTTTCATAACTACATAAAAATAATAGGATTCAAGCTCAATACATAAATATTATATCCAACAACACCTCTAGAATAAGCGGACAGGGGCCAAGATATCTTCTGGGCTCAACCTTAAAAAATATATATCCAAAATAGACAAGTCTTAATGTAAACATGAAAATAAAATTGATATTATCCCCAGAGCGGAGGAATCATCAATAGTAGTCTTTAAAAGATCCATTTAGCCAGGAGGAGGAGGAGGACAAATAGAAACTTTGGTCCCTACATGGTTAGATCATGTAGGCAAAAGAAGTATGCGTTAGTACTTAGAATGTACCAAGTATGTCGGGTGCAATGCAACAATGACATAATCCATAATTGACAAGATGCATAATTATAATCAATAAATATAAGACCAATATGATATGTATGATCAATACTTAAACTAAAACATGCATGAAAATGGTCAAACTTTTATAACATAACATACATATATGGGAGGATACCTTGACCAACATATAAGACCAAGTAAGCTACTACTTGAAATCTCGATGTTTGCCTCCTCAACAGAAAAGGAGTGGTTTACTTGCCAAGGTAAACCAAACCTGACCTAGTTAGATCCACTAGTAAAAGTCTATTTAGGAAAAATAGCATGAACCTATGGTGGAACATAGTTGAGAGATCAAGACTTTATGTAAGGACCCCTTGGGTTGAGCCTCCACCTTAGCCTCTTTCGGTGCTAAGTCTAGTTCCATGAAACACTTGACATAATCATACGTTTAATCATAATTTGAATGACTTGTAAAAAAAAATATGATAACATGGTATGAGTAGCTCATTCATATACTTGACCCCTACAAGTGAGAATATCCTTATACTAGAGGGTGAAACAGTTCATAAATTTAACCCCTTATAGTGGGCATTGTGTTACACGTGAGGGTAGATCTTATAATATGCTTGACCCTTTCATGTGAGCATTAGTTTGTACATGAGGGAAAAATACTTACCTCACTTGTCCCTTTCATGTAGACTTTATTCATTCACAAAAGGGTAGAATATAGTATAAGGTCTCAATAGTTTACTTACAAATCATAGGAACTTTTCATGAGTCCAATCTATGCTTAAAAGCCCATAATTTACCGTATCATACTTGTCTACAAAACATACAATAGTCTTTCGTCTACATAAGAATCTTTGTCATGTAGATTTAGTCAAACATGGTGGGCATATGTACATATACTAAAATCACGCAATCCAAGAGTATAAGTCATGCGGAAAGTAAAACTAATTCATTTGAAAGTCATCCAAATAAACCTACCAACATTGTAGTAAAAGTCCCAATTTGGGTATCATGAAATCCATCTTAAAAGTACACAATATTTCATACTTTACATAATTGACATCATGCATAGCTTCAATATATATATAAATCAACTGATAGAATAAGCCTTCAACAGATATTCATGCATAATCCATCAATACTTGAAGAATCCAAACTCTAATGATGTTTATAATGCATAATAAGGATTAACCATAAAGTATTCAATCTTAAAATCATAAAGTTTGATTAAAAGGAAGGATTGGGCTTCATGGATGGAAGAATCACCATGAATGAAACCCGCATATGTTAAATTTGGAGTTTCTTGAAGAAAAGCTTGAGGAAGACTTGGGCTTGAATTGGGTCCTTGAAATCCTAAGCAAGTTCTTGAGATATCTTGAATTTAGATGAGAGAATTTTTGAGGAATTAGGAGGACTTCTGAGGGAGTTTTGAGTGTTCTAGGGCATGAAAATGTCTCAAGAACAAGGTATTCCCATATTTATAGGTATTAGGTTATTACCCAATTGTCCTTAAGTGAAATAAGAAATTTAAGAAACTTTTTGACCTACAACGTGACAAGTCCTCAATGCATACTTGTTACGGAGTAGTTCATTTTCATACAAAGTTTAGTTTTCCCCTATTTTGGACTAGGAATGGGTTTAGGACATTTTTGCACTAGTGGGTGACAAGTCTGCGACGCGAATTGGTCCTATACTTCTCTGGTTAAGCCTCGAATCACCTAAAAAATTATTTTTCTATGAGTCATCTAAAAAACAAAGACCACCTCTTGCCTACACAATTTTGCCCCCTGAAACTGAATATGAAGTCTGAGTTGCGAAATCATGCACGAATTTTGACATATCAAAGAAATACACTATAGAATATTTTTTGAGGCGCGTGAGAGGTGTTACAATAAGTTAAGAGACAAACCGACCTCTACATGAAGAACTATTACCCTTACAATCAAGAGTGGATTCATTTGGGAATTGAAATTTAACCCTATGAGTTTGACAATCTATAGAAGCATAGGAAGCATGAAACCAATCCATCCCAAGTATGACATTGAATTCGACCATAGAAAGCTCTACTAAGTCACAAGGAACAACTTTATGCAAGATAGACATGGGAAAACTCCTATAGATTCTTTGTGCAACAATGGACTCTCCTACAAGAGTACAAACTTCAAAAGGCTCATTTAGGACTTTGATGAATAGATGGAATCGATTTGCAAGAAATAGAGTTACAAAGAACAAATTGGCTCTCGGGTCTAATAGAGCATATTCATCAAAATCATAAATTTTAAACATATTAGTGACCACATTAGAAGACTCTTCCATCTCTTAGAAGGCATGCAAAGCATAGAACCTACTGGTCCATGGAGCATCTTGAGCTTGTCCACCTTCCTTAAGACCTATCATCACCTCTTCAACAGTCCTTGGCATGATGACTGTTGCCACATTTGAAGCATGAATTGGAGCTGGCTAAACACTCCTCTTTGTGGTGCCTTCCACACTTGATACAATTGGGATAAGTATGTGCATATGAACCAACTTGTGGGTTGGGATTGGTCCCTTTGTCTTTGTTGGAACGAGGAGGAGATGTATTGGTTGACCCTTCACTTATTTGCTTTAACCCACCTTGGGACTTACGATGGATACCACTCCTTTGGTGGGACAATCCACCACCATCCTTTCGAGCCCTTTTGGACTCCTTAGCATGCTCCCTCAATTTTTCTTTCTTAATTTGCTCTGCGTATGTCATTAGGCGGGAAATGTCCATCTCTTTCATGAGCATTGTGATCTTGCACTTTTTTATTCTAGTTACGACCACCCAGAGATAAATTTGCATATTTTGGGCAACTGGTCTGCTACCATGAACATCGCATATTTAGAGAGCTTTGTCAATTTGAGGGAGTATTCCCTCACACTCATATGACCTTGCTACAAGTTGATGAACTCTTGTAGCTTTGCTTCCCTTAGCTCCAATGCGAAAAACCTATCCAAGAATGCATCTTTGAACCCTTTCCATTCTATTTAGCCCGCTTCTTCACCTCTTTCACTGACCCATTTATCATACCAAACCTTCACCACACCTTTAAGTTGATAGGCTACTAACTTGACATTTGCCTCTGATGGCACCCCCATGAAGACTACGATCCTATATGCCTCATCAACAAATTCCATCGGGTCTTCATCAATTTTAGAACCATGGTACTCCAGTGGGTTCATTCTCATAAAGTCCTGGATCCTTGACAATGATAAAGGTGCTTGGGGAGGTAGTGTAACCTCCCTATTAGCTTGGTTGTCCAAGACTTGGACCAACATTATAAAAGAAGCTTGGAACTCCTTTTGTGTAACTCCTTCTTCTTGTTGTATGGGAGGGGCTTGGTTTTCATTCACCTCCCCTGGTGTAGGAGCTCTTCTTGTAGCATGATCTAGAAATAGAAAAGGGAATATTATTGAATAATGGAAGTCCATTGAAAACTCTAAAGGCATGACGTGAATTATGAATAAAGGAAATTTTTCCTAAACGTCTCATAGTCTCTCATTCATGGTTGTGGAGCGCTTCACAATAATGAACAAGATTCTACTTGACATGGTATGTTGACATTTGAGGAATATTTCAAACCTTGTACTCTGATACTAAATTTATTATGACTCAAACCTAGGGTCTAGTCACAACATGACGAATGTGGAACTCAAAGGTACCTCACCCAAGACTCTTAGCATTCATCAAGCATTCATAGGTAATTAATCATTATAATGATAAGTCATAAAAATACAACTTCATGTCACCTAAAACATAGGATTATTGTGAGTTCTTAAGAGCATTTTTTAGTTTGACATGTGTTTTATGTTAATCTTGTATGAAAATGAAGATTTTATTGGATTAACGGACATTCGGCTAAATTGAGGTGAAAATTGACTTGAACTTAAAAGGAGCTGCTTGTGGATGAGCTTGGACACACCATAATGACTATTTGGTAGAAATGTGAGACTAGAAAATAGCAACAAATAGAAACAAAGCTAAAATGTATAAAGGTCAATCCATCTCAGAAAAAAAAAAACAACAATAAAGCTAAAACGCATAAAGGTCAAGCCATCTTGTTAAACAATTGAGACACTTTAGGGAGTAGTGAAGTGAAGATGTTATGCTGGGAATCTGATTCTATCCATGATTAGTGAAGACACCAATATGAAGTTGAAAAGGTATGGTGAAGCAGTAGCCAAAATGTTCCAGGAGTACTCGAGATAATTCAGAACAATAAAGAGGAAAGAAGCACACCGCGAGGGGGTTCACAAACCATGGTGTTCTTGATGGGTCATGGACTATTTTGTCCATTTGGAGTCTTCCAGGTTCATGTATAGGTCCTTTCCACGAGGCCTTGCATGACTTATGGTGCACTCTACAAGTCGTGAAGGTGATCGTGAAAGGCATCAAGGCAATGAACAATTTCAAATCGCAAAGGCAATGATCAGGGATGCCTTTCACGACTCGTGGACCTCTTCATGAGTCGTGAAGGTGTCTGTGAAGAGGAGGTTGATGTAAAAAAAGTTTGACACCAAGGATGACACCATGAGAGGTTTGATGGAATGTGAAACTTACCACAGGTTGGGATCAGTCTCGTGAAAGAGTACTTCATCCAGAAAAGTTCCAATTCCTAGTTCTTTTAGGATAACTTTTCCTACTAGTTTTAGGATTAGGTTTCAAGTACTATATAAGGCTTGTTTTATTCTGGTTTTAAGATACATTGTAGCCCACATTTTGGGTTGTAACTACATGCTCAAAACATTATGTTTTCTAGTAAATCTCACCTTCAAAACGTACTGGATAGATTGCAAAAGGATACTACTTTAGTTGCAAGTTTGGTGATTGTTTGAAGGATTATTCTGGTTTGTTCGTGTAATTAAAGAATTGATTTGTTCTTACTTGTAAGTGATTTAAACATGTATTACCACATGATTTTTGTTTCAATTCTTGCAAGTTCAATTAATTAAACCCACAACTAGGGTTGTGAGAACCTCGATGTTTTGACAAAGTAGGTAAAACTTAGGGTTTTATAGGGATTTGTGTTCCACGTATTGTGATGTTCTTCATCTAAAAGTCTTTCTTGATGAGTGTTCCACGTATTGTGATGTTCTTTGTCTAACAGTTTTTCTTGATGAGTGCATACATTAAGAACTTGCCTGTACTCATTGCTTGCCCAGGAGGGAGGTAGTGTTTGAGAAAAGGATATCACAATAGAATTCGAAGGTGACAACTTCATCTAAGCATTTGAGACTGGTATCTGATAGTTCTTTGAGATACAAAGCGAGGGTTAGTAATGCATACATAGGGAGGAGATGAATGAAATTCTCTATGAAGAACAAAGAGGTGAACTAGATGTTACCTAACTTGCTATATTTTGCATGAAATAAAATCAACAATATTACCTACGGTAAATGCTTACTAAGTTATATGTCATCAGACCGCAACCCTAGTCTTTTACCAAACAATGTGAGACCTAGTTTGAATTCGCATTCATAATTGTCGTTAGGATTTTACTTAGTTCAAAACCCTCTATTTTTACTTTCTCGTATTGATTGCTTATCGAAAGTAGAAAAAATAACTGATATAGGAGTACTAGTAGAGTTGTTTCAACCTATTTCCTGAGGAATTGACCCTTACTCTTAGTTGGATAAATATATTGCTAACGATCTTTTATATTCAGTAAAAGGAGTATGTCTGAGTTCTATCAAAAATGGTGTCGTTGTGGGGCAATACAGCTTTGAAGTAATATACTCTTTTTTTATTCTCAATTACAGTTGTATTTCTTGATTTTACTTCTTTTTTTTGTTTGTTTTCATGTAGGGAATAGGTTTTGTATGCCAGACACCCGAAGTAAGGGTGCATCATTGATTCCTACGACCCTGAGTTGCAAAGATCTATTAGGAGGATGAATGCACAAGATCATGAGGCATAAAGAGTAAGAGAGCTAGGTGATAATCCACTCGGGATAATGATGGCAAAAATGTATTAAATGAGGGAGTCATACCTCTACCACCACATCAACCAGCACTATAAGGGCAAGATTAGAGGCTTATACATTTAGCATATGATGATGATACCGACTTAGATGGTGGTGAGTGTTACTGGTGCTATAGTGCTTCCTTCACTTCCTCACAGGGTGATGTTTATGATCAAAGGCTTATACAATAGATTCGCTAGTGAGGATGAAAAACCAGTACTTGATGAATTTCATTGGCACATGCAAATCATCGGAGATTCCTGGGATGAGTTAATCAGTCATCCGCCTACATCTGTTTCCATTGTCTCTGTCTGGGGAGGCAATGGAGTGGCTCAATGAGTTGTCACACAATTCTATCACCATCTGTGGAGTTTAAAAAAGACTTTTTTAGAGAGGTTCTTTCCACCATCTAAAAAGTTGCAACTCAAGGATGAAATAAATGCCCATAAGCAGAAACTGTCAGTGGCGCTTCATGAGACTTGGGAGAGGTTTAGATAGATAATGATGCAGTGGCTAAATCATAATCTCATAGATGGACATTTGAAAAGAGGTACTTTATAGATGTGATTTTGTTACTAAACCAGTGGTTTATATAGCCTTTAGAGGGTCATTCATGGCAAGGATGTTCCAAGATGCCATAAAAATTCTAGATCAAGTCTCAAAGAATAATAGGGCATGGTATACAGGAGATTTAGATAGCACTGCATTCATGTTTGAGATGTCAGTAGACAGAAGATAAGAGAAAAAGAGTGAGACCAGGACATGGCTCACATCAAGACCTAGATGGACTTGCTGATCAAATGATTGTTGAACGAGGGTCGAAAAGCTAAAGGCTATAGATAATTCCAATCTTTATTATAATCATGCCTTTGAATTTCATGAAAATGCCAACTTCTTAAACAACTAGGGGGGTTCAGACTTACAACTCTAGAAACAAAGGTTTGAACTATCAATGGGACGGGTATTATGATAGAGGAGAAATAGTAATCAAGGGAACTGGTAGCAAAGAGCCAACTATAAAACTTATCAAAACAGTGCTTATGTACATCCCAAAAATAGAGATAGGGCCGAAATAGGGTCAAGTAACTCAAGGTTGGAGGAGATGGTGATGAAGGTACTCCAAAAGGTAGATTTGACTGAAGTTGGCATCAAAGAGTTGAGGAGTGATACGTTAAGAATGAATCAAGTGGTTGAGTCACACTCAACCTCCATCAAACACTTGGAGAAGTAAATGTGCCAACTTTCAATAGTAGTAAATCAGAGGAAAAGTGGTACACTACCCAGGGACACTGTCAAGAATCCTTGAAATGAATCCTCAAGCTAATGTTACAAGCTTCAAAGTCCTAAGGTGGTCCTAAAAAGCCATTTCGAGAGTCAAAGTAGTGAAAATAAGGCCAACACTATGGTTGTTACCTGTGTATTGATCGAATATCATTTGTGAGTGTAGTTTCTATGTTCCAATCTTTGTTTTTCATGTATATATTGTGTGTGAGACTTCATTGTAGTGAGACCATTATCCTTGCACTATTTGGTTGCTAAACTTACTGAGATGTCTTTTTTTGGTTTACTTTGTCAACTGTGTATACTATATTGCTTAACTTGATCTTTGTAAGTTATTTGGGATATGCGTACATTGCAAATTTACTTTTTGGGAATGAGTTTGATGATTGATGGGTCGCTATATACTTCTTGTAAAAGACTTGTATTTGCACGTCAGTGAGTTTTGTTTTGTAGTCATCGCTTGAAGACAAGAAATAACTCTAAGTTGAGGGTGTTGATAAGTCATTAAAATATGACTTTTATGATACTTAAATATAGGTTGAGTTCTTAAGCGCATTTATTAGTTTGCTATACATTTTATGTTGATCTTGTAAGAAAGTAAAGATTTCATTTGATTGAAGGACTTTGGGAAAAATTGAGGTGAAAATTGACTTGAACTAAGAAGGAGTCACTTGTGGATGATCTTGGACACACCATAATGACTATTTGGTAGAAGTGTGAGGCTAGAAAACAACAACAAACAGCAATAAAGTTAAAATGCTTAAAGGTCAACCATCTCGGAAAACAATTGAGACACTTTGGGAAGAAGTGAAGTGAAGATGTTATGTTGGTAATTTGTTGTTGTCCATGATCAGCTATGACACCAATAAGAAGGTGGAAAGGCATGGTGAAGTAGTAGCCAAAATGGTCAAGGAGTATTTGAGACAATACAGAAAAAAATAGCCAAAGAAGCATAACACGAGGGGGTTCACGACCCGTGGCGTGCTTAATGGGTCATGGACTATTTCAACCAGGTGGAGGTTTCTAGGCTTGTGGCCAAGAACCTTACCATGAGCCCTTGTATGACTCAGGGTGCACTCCATGAGTTGTGAAACTGTTTATGAATGGCACCAAGGCTTTGAACAATTTCCAATCGCAAAGGCAATGATCACGGATGCCTTCCACGACTTGTGAAGAGGAGGTTGATGCAAACAAGATCGAGGCCAAGGATGAAACCATGAGATGTTTGATGGAATGTGAAACTGAGAATAGGTTATGTTTACTGTCGTGAAAGAGTACTTCGTTCAGAAAAGTTCCAATTCCTATCTTTTAGGATAACATTTTTACTAGTTTTAGCCTTAGGTTTTAAGTACTATATAAAGCTTGTTTTATTCTGACTTTAGTACACATTGTAGTCCATGTTTTTGGGCTATAGCTACATGCTCAAAATATTAATATTTTCAGTAAATTTCACCTTCAAAATGTGTTGGACAAATTGCAAAAGGCTACTACTTGTATTTGTGACTTTGGTGATTGTTTGAAGGATAAATTTCATTCTTGAATCTCGTTTGTTTGTATGATTCAAGAATTTATTTGTTTTTACTTGTAAATGTTTTAAACATGAATTACAAAATGGTTTTTGTTTCAATTCTTGCAAGTTCAATTAATTAAACCTTCAACTAGGGTTGTGGAAACCATAACGTTTTAACAAAGTAGGCAAAACTTAGGATTTTATTGGGATTTGTGTTGCATGCATTGTGATGTTCTTCATCTAAAATACTTTCTTAATAAGTGCAAGCATTATGAATCTTCTCATATTCATTGCTTGCTTGAGAGCAAGATAGTGAATAGGAAAATGATATCATAAGAGAAATTCGAAGGTGGCAGCTTTGTCTGATGTCATGACCCAAAACGGACCGCAACTAAAGAAAAGGAAATAAAGCGGAAACCATCTCAACATAACATAACAAATCACCCAAAATCTGGAGTCATCAATATAAGAGCATCTAAAATAGTACTAAAGGATAAATACAATTGTCTCAATAGGAACTACAATGCTATCTCATAAAATCTGATACAAGTCTAAAAAGAAAGTAAAGAAAATCCCAAGGATCCACGCAACTCGAAGTATAAGGAACACCGATAAGACCAGGACGGATGTAGAAAAGTTTAAAAGAGTGAATTAGCTACCCCGTGCAGGTCACTGTACTTGATCTGCAGGGATGAAACAAAGTAAGGATGAGTACACCAAAATGTACCTAGTAGGTTTAACAGACTGGGTAAGAGAAATCGAAACAAGTATGTAATAATGAAGAACCCTATCCCTGCATCCAAAAAGGTTAGCACAAGATAAAACATACAACAATAATGAGATAAAATATCCTTAAAATTTTGTGATGCCATATACCACAATGTGAACTATAATGCACAACTCATCAAATCAAATGTCAAGGATATCACAGCCTTGCCACCTGCCCGTGGTCAAGTAATATCAGAATGCCACAACCTTGCCACCTGCCAATGGTCAAGTAATAACAAAATGCCACAACCTTGCCACCTGCCCATGGATAAGTAATAATATGATGCCAAGTCCTTGCCACCAAACTGTGGTCAAGGTATATGAAATATAAATCTCACCCTTGCCTCCTGCCTGAGTCAAGGGGTGGTACCAAAGTGAATCATAATATCGTTTCCTCCTACTCGGGTCAAGGGATATCACAAGCCACACATAATAGATGTGAATCAATAGTGCAACTCAGATATGCATATATAAACATATAGAATAATATTACCACAAATATATCAATGCATGAAACTCATAATAACTATACGTACTCAAGGAGTAATATCAAGTGCCATAGCTAATGCCCAAACCATCATCATATTTTAGATTATCATAATTTTATCAATAATGAAGAGTGTCAATAATATAAACCTTACTCGTCCCAAGTATGCAAGAATATCAATATTACTTGACCTAACTCGTTCCAAATATGCAAGTATGACAATGATACCAGACCTAATTGGTCCCAAATATACGAATATAACAATGATACCAGATCTAACTCATCCCAAATATACAAATATAACGATGATACCGTACCTTTCATATCTAGTTTATTCTGTTTATGGGTTTTTGAGATGAGGCTTCCTAGGAAACAACCTCTCTATCTTGTGAGTAGTGGTAAGGTCTGCGTACATTATACCCTCCCCGAACCCCACTTGTAGTATTTCACTGGGTATTTTGTTATTTTGTATATCGGACCTAACTCGTCCCAACATACAAATATAACAATGATACTAGACCTAAATCGTCCCAACAATACAAGTATATTAATAATGCTGGATCTTACTCATCCCAATTGGTCTCACAAGTCTCATTTAGTCACGTTATATCTCAAGTCCTTGTCATTTCATCATAATACATCTCAGATTATCAATAGGATCAGAATTATACCATAGTTCTGCTCAACCGAAATTACTTTTTCGTCATTATTTCAACACATCAATTCCATTACACTTTTATCCATCTACATCTCACAACTATCATTTGAATAAGATCAATAACTCGAATCCATTCCCAAAAGGTTAGCTAAACCTACCTTGATACAGAAATTACACTTGTACAAGCTTTTAATAAACTCAAGTCCTCAAATCAATCCCCCAATTTGATCAACCACTATCAAAAATATATACAACACATCAACATAAGGATTTTAATACCATATCAGCATAATTCAAGCTTAGGGAAAAAATTGTCAAAATTAGGACTAAAATTCGAAAGTCTAAAATCTAGAAATTGATTTTGAAATCAAGTTCTACTCGATATATAGTGTTCATACGCGAAAAGCCCATTAAAATCATGTTTAAATTGAATGAGAAATTAATAGTTAAAGTTTGAAGATTATAGTCTAAAAATCTCCAAATTTGGGTGTTTAATTTCATGAAATCAAAGACTAGATCAAGATAAAACTCATAAAAAATTATTAGTTTAGTGTTAGAAACACTTACCCAACTAAAAGCTTTGAAGACCTTTCTTCAAAATTGCTCCAAAAAGCTTATAAGTTTGAAATGGATTAAAAATGGTGTTTTACGAGTTTAAAACTGTCCAGGTATAAAACTACTTCGTGATCGTGGAGGCCATCCTGCGAACACAGACACTAATCAGGCCGCAACTCCGCTAATGCATGACTCAGTCCACGAACGCAGCGCTCAGAAGACCCACACCTCCGCGAACGCGTATGCTTCTCCGCAATCACGGAGAAGAAGTTTGCCTGCATTAGATATTAGCAAACCAGCAATGTTAAGTCAAATTTTCCTACTCGGAATGGACCCCCAAAACTTATTCAAACTCAAAATTTCACAAACTAAAGATGTATCAATACCTGAAACAGTAATCTACACTTACCAAAATCATCAAAAAATCAATTCCATGGCCTCCTCGCAACAATTACCCATGCAAATCAATAAAACTAGTTTAAAACTCAAAATACCAAAACCTCCATTGGTAACTCTAAAAATTGTTTCGAGGTGATATCTAGTGTTAGTTTCGACATCCAAAACTACTAAAACTACCAGAATTTTGATATGAGCTTTCGAACTTGAATGTTGACCAAAGTTTTCTTTGATTCCAAAAACGACTAAAATCACAATTTTTTACCTAAAAATCTCATTTTAACTCCAATTATAGTTTTGCAACTTCCTATAATTCATTTGCAACATCTTTGATCTAATGGAATTGACGAATCCATGATCTGAACTCCAAAATCCAGAATGACACAAAAACTCACTTTTTTCAATAACTTAAGACTCCAAAAATGTACAAATTAATATTTTTCAACTTTCAAAACTGAAAATTCCAATTCAAACCATTCAAATAGTTCAAAATGAGCCTAAAGGAACTTACTAAAGGGTAAAATTATAAATTACACTGATAATGCCAAAAATGACCAACCAAGTCATTGATGTGCTATCAAAATACAAAACTTTTGATGCTTAAAACTTAGAATTTTGCGCGTTCTCGATGTGATGTTAGTTGGTTTTATGTGTTTTTATATTTTACTTGCAGGATTCCAAGGTTTTCCTTGATTTTGAGAAGAAAATGCAGAAGCTGCTATTTTTGATAAAGTACGAGATCCTTTACCAGCCGTAGTGCATTCTACAAGTCGTGAAGGAGGTTTTGTAGACAATTTCAATGAGGGATTGATTTTTTTGAAGTTTGTTCTATGAACATGCAGATGGGTCATGCATTACTTTATGATTCGTAGATCATGTTTCGTTCCCCAAGGATCAGAGAAGGACTTTATGAATATTCATTACACGATACCCTGCGGGCCACACTTTATTAGCCGTAGAGGGGTGTCATAGATCACAAGTCCAGTTTTGCAGCAACAATGTGAGAGAGCCCGATTACGGGTCATGGAACACAATATGACCCGTAAAGCTGTTCCTGAGGTATGCCAACCTAGTTATCCTATTTTGTTTAGGACTTGTATTTTAAATATTATAAATAGGTTTTTAGGTTATTATTCATTAAGATTCCAAATAGTTAAACAGTTTGAGAGAAAATATAGTTAGATTGAGTAGAGAAAACATTAGATTGTTTTGAGAAACACTCGTACTTTGATTTGATCTTATAATCTTGTGATTCTCGTTGAATCTTGGATTTACTATTTCTTAATTCAATTGTGTAAGTGCTTTATTATGTTATTTCATTTTATATGTCTTGCATCTACACAAATCATAAGTAGCTAAATCTACAAATAGGATTGTGGGAACCATGAAAAACTAACAAGGTAAAACCGGATAATTCATAATTCTTGAAAAGTGTGCATGCATGTATTAATTAACTCTCTTCATTTTGCTTGCTTTCTAGTGGTGCCCAATATTAGAACTCGCGTAGTATTATTGACTTGACGAAGGTAGTAATGAATAGGAAAAGATATTAATTAACAGGATTCATTAATGTGTTCTTGTCTAATCAACCAAACTGGGCCAAGGGGATGTTGTACTGGGACTAATAGGTAAGGGTTAGTAATACACACTGCGGAGATGGGCCAAGTCACATAGTGAAATTTGCCTCTCGACTAGACCAAAGGGTTTGGTGAACTTAACTTATTATCCTGCATGCTACGCACTATAAAAGAATTAAGTTATCTGGTGATACCAAGTTAGGGAATCATGGGGAACACAAAAACCCTCATTTCTCTCCATATTCGTTAAACTCTTGTTAGTTAGGTTTACTCTTCTACTTGTTATTGCAAAACCCTCCCTTTGGGGAGATAAGTAGGTTAATCACTCAAATTGCATTAATCGAATTCTCTTAACTCTACGTACTCCCTGTGGGTTTGACCCTAACCTTGGTTAGGTTCTATTTCTTAACAACGACCGCTTTATCCTAAAAAAAGAGGTATAACTTGTCAAGATTTTGGTGCCATTACCAGGGAATATGGATAAACTTGGTTAAGTGATTCGGGTATTAATCCCTCTTTCCCATATTTTACATTTTTTTGTTATTTTCGTTCTTTTTCTGTGCATAAGTGTAGTGTATGCCTAACACACGAAGTCGAGATAGACCCTTGACTCTGTCTGATCCAGAAATCCATAGAACGTTGATAAGAATATCCCAAGATAACACCAATAATGAAAATAATGCAGCTCTAAACAGGAATGAGAATGAGAATGTCGACCTTGAGAACCCACTTCCCTTCGAGGATATTGCTCCATAGCTACACGATCTCAATGCTAATGCTTATTAGTGGAATCAATACAGGTTGAATCCTATGGCTATGGAGGTAGCTAGAGCTATTGTGTTCCATCACTATCGACTAAGACAAATTTCGTGGTTTCAAGTGGGTTGCTTCAGATACTGCAGAACCGTGGGCTATTTACAGGCTTACTATCGAAGGATCCTCATAGCCATCTAAACAATGTTGCATTTATCTATAAGAGTGTGATGGGAACACATAATCCTTTTATGGATGTTGTGGGATTTCATGTCTTCCTATTGTCTCTTATAGGTAATGTAACACTATGGCTATCTTAGCTCTCATAGATTTCAATCACTAGATTTAAGAAGCTCAAATTGAAAGATTAGATCAACAACTTTGAGTAACTTCTTGGTGATTCGATCAATACTATTGGGAGCGTTTACTAGATGCTTGTGGAGTGTACCAGACCACAAGATTATTGATGATTCCTTGATGAAGATCTTCTATCGTGCCCTTGATGAAATAGTCATGCTTATGTTGATATCACTATAGGGGGTATGTTCTTAGATAAGCCATTTGCAAGGACCGCATAAAGAATGAAGAGAGTGGTGAAGACCAATCGTACATGGGGGCAAAGAGATAAAGCATCTACTAATAGTTCATGCACTGTCGGTATTGGCTCGGAGCAAGATAAGATAAATGAAGAGATTATGCAAGAGCGTGCTCGAATCCATATAGGCATGGAGGTGATAATGAAGCAGAATCAGGAGCGAGTTAACGCGGTGGATCATCAGCCTCCACATGCACCATGTATGATGATCCCTACTACGAGGAGGATACTTGTTTTATTGCTAATCAAATGGGGGATTTCTAGACCAATGTCCAAGGGTACAATCAAGATTATTAGTGTCAAGGTCAAGCAAACCAAGTCAGAACTTCAATCGTGATGGAGATTTTAGAGATAACCACGAAGGATATTATGACAAGAATCAGGGCCAATACAGAGATGGTGCATGGGGCCGCAGAGATAATTACAGAAATGGTCCATACGTGCTACCCCATAACCGCGACACAGGTGCAAGTAGCTGAAGAGTTAAGGAGATGTTTGATAATCTATTGAAGAAAACTAAGACACAGGAAGAGATTCTGAGAGGGATGTAATTTGAGATCTCCAGTATCAATCACAAAATCAACTCATAATCTATTGCCATCAAATAGCTTGAGCAATAGTTTGGTCAAGTGTTGACTAAATTGAATCAGCAGAGGGGTATATTACCTAGAAACATAGTTCATAATCCTAAAATGAAGGATAGTGCATGGCAGTTACTACTCGTGGTGGCAAGAGGACCATTGATCCTCATATGCCAATTGATGAGGATGATGTTCGTGATAGACGATTGCGGCTAAGGATATGGATATCAGAGATGATCGTGGCAAGGATGGGGTGAGTGAAGCTACTGATGCACTACAGAAGTTGAAGCAAATTCCTAGGCCTCCTCCTCCTTTCCCTCAAAGAATTAAAAAGAGGGAGGAGGAAGGCAAGTTCAAGCACTTTCTCTCCATGCTGAAACAACTCTCCATCAACATCCCTCATAGAGAGGCATCAGAGAAGATACCAGAGTATGCAAAGTACATGAAGGACCTAGTTACAAAGAAGTACACAGTGAGTCAGGAGCTCTCCAAAGAGCTTCAACATTGCAGTGCAATTGCTATGAGGTCCTTGGTCCAAAAGTGAGATATACCTTGCACCATTGGAGATGTTGAGTTTGTAAGGGCACTATGTGATCTAGGTAATAGCATTAATTTGATGCCCCTTGCGGTCTTCAAGCAGCTAGGGTTAGGAGCCTCTACTCTGATGAGCATACAATTATTGATGGGTGACCGCATGGTGAAAAAGCCAGTGGGAATACTATATGATGTGCTTGTGAAAGTTAAAAAATTCATATTTCCTGCAGACTTTGTGATCCTAGATTAGTGAAGTCGACTATGATGTCACAATCATCTTGGGAAGACCATTCTTACTACTGGTCAAGAACTAGTTGATATGGAAACCGATCAACTCAATTTTAGATTGAACAACGAAGAAGTTCTCTTCAATATCTGTCAGTCTATGAAGAGGCAAGATGACTTCAGGAATGAAGTTTAGGAAATTAGTGAAGGCTGAGTAACCAAGTTGTCCAAGTCATGCCACAATAGTAGATCAGGTGCTATATGGAAGCCAACCCAAGATCATTGACGTAACAGTTGTAGTTGTAGCTTTATTTTTAGTTTTTGGACTCATAGATAATTTGTTTTCTTCTATTTTGGCTGAACTTTTGGACATTGGACTAGTTGCATATAAGGAAACGGTATGTTCTATGAAGAATGTACAGGTACATAGCTAAGTCAGCCACTTTTGGCAGAGAAGAACATTAGGAAGTGCCTCTATGACTGGTTCTATGGGGCGTAAATCACTCTACGACCCGTATACAATTTTTAGACATTTCCAGTAGGTAAAACATTATGCACCCCAGTCTACAAGCCAACTTTATGATCCATATATAAAACTATGGGTCTTGAATGGGGCTCGTGGACCCCAGGTAAGTCTTCTAAATTTTTGACTAAGTGTTGGGGCCTCTATGACCAACTCTATGATTCGTACTTCATTTTATGACTAGTAGACTGGTCTGTGAAACCCAATCTAAAAAACTAGAGTTTGGATGTTCTATAAAATCACAATTCACGAGTTGTAAAATACTCTACGGCCCGTAATCGCGGCTTTATAGAGTCCAAGCCTATTAGTTTTTAATTGACTTTGTCAAAGTATAAATATTAGGGATAAAACATTTTGACCCCATTTGAGCCGTAATTTATGAATTGTACCTAGTCATACCCCACCCCAAAACATTCGACCGTTGACGATAATTATCCCTCCATTTTCTGGCAAGATTTTTCGGCGGCCTAGGGTTGTTAGTGTCTCATCACCTCCTTCATCTTCTACAATCTAACCACACAATCTGGTAAGTTTTTGGTTAATCCAATGCCATTAATTTGCCTATATTTATATGGTAAAAGTGAAAATTATGTCAGGAATGATTATGATGGACAAAAACCCAGGTGTGAAATTTTACATGTTGATGATTGAATTTTAGTTGCCCATGTTTGAATATGTGTGTAGAACCTGAATTTGGTATAGATGCCTTTGCCCATATTTTATTTATATATCTATGATGTCCATGTAATTACTTGCTATGTTATTAAATTAATGGTATGTATGATATTCGGTGTTTGATGACATGGGTTTATGTGACATGATGTGAATTCATTCACATGGGGTGGAAAGGGTTAGGGAAGCATGCTCAATTATTTTCGATGGGGTATATGGGTTAATTATCATGTTGGGGTGTAGCTTGTTGTGTTGACAATCATGTGGGTATGTGTGTATTGCTTCGATGCGGGTATAATAGGTTGAAAGAAGTCATATGAGGTCTATTTTGATTGACTTAGAAACTCAGGTGATTGAGTTTTCTGGTTTACAAGTGGATTTTGTGACCCATGGAACCCTGCGAGTCATAATTGCCCCTCATACAAGATTCCAAAATCTTGACATTTCTGAGTACCTATCAGACGAGACCTTTTACAAGTCATAGAATACTTTACGGCTTATGGAAAGGTCTCACAGAACGCTGACTGAAAAAAATTGAGACATTAGAATCCTCCATTACTCAGTCTACTATTCACAAAACATTCTACAAGTTGTACCTGGTCTTGTAGACATTTCTAGTAAACAAAAACTTTGTGACCACTATTTTAGAGGGCCTTCTACAGCTCATAGTTTCCACTATGGCCTAGAGAGATACCTTCGTAGACCCTTCTACAACTAATTCTAAGTTTATTTTGCATTTCATTGTTTGATTTGTAGGGCTGACCCAAGTGCATCAATGTTTATGTTTTAGGTACTATGGCCTCGAAAGAAAAACATGTCAAGATCAGGGCCATATAGAGGAGGCTTAGAGGTGAGTCCTCAGGGGATGAGCAGACCCCCACCCTGAGTGGATCGGTAGAGGAGCTTTGCATCCAACCAGACCCAGAGGCTGACAAGTCACAGACAAGGCTACTACCAGAGTTGGGCAGGCACAGGCTCCTATCGTTCGTACTCCCAAGTATGATAACGGAGACCATGATAAGAATAACTCTATTCAGATAACTCCATCCAGAAAAGAGTCAAGCTCAGACTCAGGCTCCGGCGATGGGTCGAAGACAGATTCTTCTGCTGTACCGGGGGCATCACCATCTACACTAGACACACTTACTAGTCCGTGGTGTGTCACGGGTATAACGGACATTTATGTTGAGGACTCACAGTCTACATAGTGGGGCAAGCCAGCCTACTTCATTTATGAGGAGCCCCAAGTCATCCCAAATAGACTTGACAGTGTCTTAGGTCTCCAGGACACTATGACCAGATACAGGCTTCAGTGGCCAATTTGGTACTCCCCGACCGTGGTGATAGAGTTCTATGCATCCTATATATCCATGATCCATAGTGCTTTTTCAAGGGGAAGAAGCCCTTGGGTCTGCCTAGATTGGCTGAGAGCAGAGTGAGGAGTCGGCAGGTGGACATCTCCAAGACCAACATCCACCGCATGTTATTTAGGATAGAGTTCCCTTCCCCTAGATCCACAGGTGAGTTTGATTACAAAGTGGGATAGATGAGGGACTTGATGATGATGAGAGATCAAGAGCGCAAAGCCAGCTTGATGAGCTAGGTGGCTGGTTTGATTGCTGAGTAGGGTCTAGAACCTACATGGGTCACCAATCACTCGGAGCCTATTGTCAAGACTTTGGTCGGTATCCCTACTAAATTTTGGTGCGCGGTTATCAGATCATGAATCCTTCCAACACTTGCAAATAATACCTTGACGTTGGACATATAGTGCTAGTTGCCAACATCTTAGTTAGCTACCGATAGATTAGCCTTGCCTCATCGCTAAACAGATCCACGAGGTTTCCCTGAAGAGGTCCACCTCTATCCGTTTTCGAAGTTTGATTTACATACTCTGTCTAGAGTTGAGGGCGGAGAGCATACACTAGTTGGAATCACTGATATAGGTCCAATATACTTTGGATACCAGCCTGATCAAGGCTGAGAGAACCTGGTGGCACTCCGGTGAGCATTGCACTAGCCTACCTTTATGCCAGAGATGCTCGACCCAATGCAACCACTTGAGGTTCCACTCACCACCACCACTGCTACTGCTACTGAGGATAGGCCCCCACAGTCCAAGAAGGATATGGAGAGGGGGCAAACTACTTCTACTCGTGCACCAAAGGCCACTTCATCACTGGCTAGACCCGCTGGCATGTGTTATGCATCCTATATATCTATTGGCCATGGCACAGATACTATAACCGGCTGAGTCACAGTTGACTCAACTATTTCAGCTGGTTATACCGTGGTCCGCCAAGCGATTTTAGATTTGGAGGGCCGCATGCAGGCATACATGGTCACAACTATTCAAGATCATCTTTCTATCATGGATGCTCGTATTATTGCCTTGGAGAAAAGGGTAAATCAATGCTTGAGCATGAATTGGCCAACAGAGTTGACGACCATCTAGCGTCTTCGGGCCGATATGACAGCAGCACTAGCAGCACTAGTGACACTACTAGAGACCACACTCCTAGTGTCGATGGTAGATCTATTTTCTTCTAATGAGCACATCCAGCCTTCCCATGGGAAGATACCTCACGTAGATGATAATGAAGATGTTGTACACTCACATACTATGTTGATTGAGCAATAGGAGCTCGAACTTATCTTGACGGAGTTAAGACAAGAGGAGATACTACAGGCTTAAGAGCTCGAGAGGGTGAGGGGTGCTCTCCCCTTCAGACAGAGTGATACTATTGAGGAGGCCACCACGCATGTTGAGGGTGGCTAGACTCAGCCACACATCGGCACTTAGGCACCCAGGTATGATTTTTGACCCCTATACTTTATTTTGCTTGGATTGTGTACAATGGAGACAATGCACCTCTTTTTCGATGGGGTGTGGATAGTTATGAGTCTTAGTAAAGTTTGAGTAGCTTACGTCTATAACTATCCCAGTTTTTAATCCTAGGGTTTTCTTGCTTGTGTTCTTTTTCCCCATGGATATTTACTTTTTGTTGAACCAGCATTTTAGGATATTTAGGTAGTATTTGTAGCATATAGTACTGATATCTATGGCGTATACATGTTTTTTTGTATTTTGTGAAAAAATGATACCCATTAAATTTTGATTAGTTAGTATAGATAGCAACTATGTATGTTTAGGTGTGTTGACAATGCTTGTCCTGATGAGTGAGGATAAATTGAGATAAAAAACATGATCTGAGAGCCTTTTATTGGTAATGTAATCAGTGCCATGTGAGGGTGAGCCTAACTTGCTAAATTCATGTGTTGTGTGCTAACTCAGAACATGTCCTGTTACTCTAAGTTATACTGTAGATTAATTGTATTATAAAAGGATCTTAGGCCATTGTTCTTAAAAGTCCACATAGCCTAAATGACCAACCAAATTGCAGAATATCCTTGATCCTAATATCTGAGCCTTACATGTACCTATTCTTTGCAAACACCTAAGTAACCTAGCTTTGTTAGTTGTAAAATATTGAAATTGGCCCTAGTCCTTCCTTGAAGATTGTGCACCTTGACTGAGCGAAAAGCCTAAGTTGAGAATAGCTACTAAAAGTGGTCCTAGTTCTGAGGATGGATAATATGCACCTCAACTCAGCTAAAAAGTCTAAGTTGAGGGTGGATGGTGTATGGGTGAAACACAAATGAGGGAGAAAGTTAGTGATAAAAAGAAAAGAAGAAAAATCATGTATTGGGTGCAAGAAAAATAAGTGATGCCTTCGTTGCGAGCGTAAAAAGCTGGAAAAATAAAAAGAAAGCACCCAAAAAAGTTTGAAATAAGAGAAAAAGGAGATTGGAATAAAAACAACAATTTTGGTAGGAAAAAAGTGTAGAAAACTCAGTGTCAAGGAGAGCCTTTAGTCACTATATTCCCAAAATATCATATCAAAGCCCCTTGCGCCTGCATTACAAACCTATAAAGTCCTAAAGTGATCCTAGTCTGAGTAGTTACAATTCTTAGTCATGAGTATAGGGGCAAGCCTATGGTACTGGATGTGATGCATGAATATGTTTTTGTTAAGGCGAGCGGTTTTGTATAGTCCCAAGAGTATACATGAAAATACCATTGAGAGTGACATATGTGACTTCTTTTTATGAGGGCACTTGCATTGCATTATTAGCAATAGAATTTACAATAATTGTAGATTGTTGATAATACCTCACTTGTCATAGTTGAGTTGTCACATGCATTAGTCTGTTTTGGTTTGCTGGATGGCAATCTGATTCTGTTCAGAAAAGTGGTGTGGGTATCTGTGCTTAAGTTTGAAGTGATATATGTCTTTAGGTCGAGGTCTGTGTGTTACTGTATTACTTATATAGATGGAGTCTGTCACTTGAGCACAAGCAATAATTTTAAGTTGAGGGTGTTGATCTGATGTCAAAATACAACACTTTTGATGCTTAATAGTTGAAATTTTGTGAGTTCTCAATACGATGTTAGTTGATTTTATCTGTTTTTATGTTTTATTTGCAGGATTCAAGTGTTAGCCTTGACTTTGGGGAAAAAATGCAGAAGTTGCTATTTTTGGTGAAGTATGAGACCTTTTACAGGCCGTAGTGCATTCTACGGGCCTTGAAGGAGGTTTCCTGGACAATTCCAACGAGGGGTTGATTTTCTGAAGTTTGTTTTACGAATATGAGACAGGTCTTGGATTACTTTATGAGTCATAGATCATATTTCGTGGTCTGAGGATCAGAGAAGAAGGACTTTCTGAATATTCATCAGATGAAACCCCATACGAGTCGTAGAAAACTTTACGGGCAATAGAGGGGTTTGATAGATCACAAAGTGTAGCTTTGGAGCAACAATGTATGAGAGCCCGATTATAGTCCGTGGAACACAATACGGCCCGTAAAGCTGTTCGTGAGGCATGCCGACCCAGTTATCCTATTTTGTGTAGGACTTGTATTTTAAATATTATAAATAGGTTTTTAGGTTACTTTTCATTAAGTTTCCAGAGATTTGAATAGTTTGAGAGAAAAAATAGTGAGATTGAGTAGAGAAAACATTGGAGAGTTTTGAGAAACACTTGTACTTTATTTTGATCTTATAATCTTGTGATTCTCATTGAAGCTTGGATTTACTTGTTGTTAATTCAATTGTGTAAGTGCTCTATTATGTTATTTTAGTTCAAAAGTCTTGCATCTACACAAATCATGAGTAGCTATAAATCCACAACTAGGGTTATGGGAACCATGAAGAACTAACAAGGATAAACTGGATAATTCATAATTCTTGAAAAGTGTGCATGCATGTATTAATTAACTCTCTTCGTTTTGCATGTTTTCTAGTGCTACCCAACATTAAGACCTGCCTAGTTTTTTACTGACTGGACCAAGGTAGTAACGAATAGGAAAAGATATTAATTAATAGGATTTGATTGATGTGTTCTCATCTAATCAGCTGAATTGGGCCAAAGGGAGGTTGTATGGGGACTAATAGGTAAGGGTTAGTAATGCACATTGCGGAGACAGGCCAAGTCATATAGTGAAATTTCCCTCTCTCCTTGACAAAAAGGTTTGGTGAACTTAATTTATCATCCTGCATGCTACACACTATAAAAGAATAATTAGGTTATCCAGTGATACTGAATTAGCGAATCATGGGGAACACAAAATCTTAGTTTCTCTCTATATTGGTTAAACTCTTAGTTAATTCTACTCTTTTACTTGTTATTGCAAAACCCCCCCTTTGGGGAGATAAATAGCTTAATCACTCAAATTGCGTTAATTGAATTCTCCTAAGTCTACATATTCCCTATGGTTTCGGCCCTAACCTTGTTTAGGTTCTATTTCTTGACAACGACTACTTTATCCTCAAAAAGGAGGTATAACTTGGGCGAAATCATTCAGTACATCATTCACCGCTAAAAAGAATGTTTGTCCTCGAACATAAGGAAAAGAGGAGTACCTGAAGCCTTAAAAAGGCTAGGATATCTGTACCACATGTTAGACTCCGACTCCTAAGTAGCCTCACAAACAGAACAGCGTCACCATTAAACCTTCACAAAAGGTATATCTTTGGATCTCAATCCCCTGACCCGCCTGTCTAATATAGTTATAGGTTCCTTTTCAAAGGACAAATCTGGACCCAACTCAATAGAGTCATAAGAAATCAATAGGACTCATCTGGAATGTACCGGCAGAGCATAAAAAGATGAAAATAGGATTAAGAAGATAATCTCAATGGTAAAGCCAACTCATAGGCTACCTCACCAACTCTCCTCAAAATTTCAAATCGGCCAATGAATCTAGGACTAAGCTTTCCCTCTTTTTGAATATCATCACACCCTTTATCGGTGAAACTTTCAGTCAAACATTGTCACCAATAGAGAACGCAAGAGGCCTAACTCTCTTCTCAGTATAAATCTTCTGGCAACTTTGGGCAGTCACAAGTCTTGTCTGAATCAATTAGACTCGGTGCATGGCATCCTGAAGAAAATCAACAACCAACACCTCAGTTGAACTTGAAACAAAACATTTAATAGGTGATGTACACCTCTGGCCATACAAGGCCTCAAATGGTGCAATCTGGATGCTGGAACGGTAACTGTTGTTATATGCACTCTACCAATGGTAAGAGTTGGTCTCATCGGGCCGTAAAATCAACAATACAGTCCCTCAGCATATAATTTAACACCTGAATGGTGCACTCTAATTGACCATCAGTATGAGGGTGAAAAGCTTAACTCAAATCCACTCTAGTACCCAAACCACGTTGTGAGCCCGCCAAAAGTGAAAAGTAAACAAAGACCCTCTGTCTAATACTATAGACACTGACACACCATGCAATCTAACAATGTCCCGGATAAATAACCTAGTCGATCGCTCCTTACAATAACTAGTCCTCACAAGTAAGAAGTGTGCTAACTTGGTCAATCGATCAATGACCACCCAAATTGAATCAAACTTTCCCAAGGCCATGGGAAAGCCTATAACAATATCTATAATCACTCTCTCCCACTTCCACTCAGGAATGGGCATCCTTTTCATCAATTAACCAGGCTTTTGATGCTCATACTTCACTTATTGATAGTTCAAACACTTTGCCACAAACTCGGCTATGTCCCTCCTTGTACCAAACCACCAATAATGTTGTTTAAGATTATCATACATCTTAGCCATACCCATATGAATGGAATATCTAGTATAATGAGCGACCTCTATTATCAATTTCACCCAATTCCAAACTTTAGGGGCCATTAACCCTTAAAACACCATCAGTATCAATTATAGTCTCCTTGGCTTCACCTCTCAACACTTTGCCACGAATTATGCATAATCTGGAGTCCTCAAACTGTTGAGCACATATCTGGTCAAGCAAGGAAGATCTAGACTCAACAAAGGCCAAAATACTCTAAGAAGGACAAATATGTCCAAACGGACCATGTGCCTGGAAAGTGACTGAACCTTTAGAGCTAAAGGCCTCTTCTCAGCCCTCAAGAATGATAGACTCCCCATACTAGTAGCCTTCCTACTCAAAGCATCGACCATCACACTGGCCTTCCTTGGGTGATAAAGAATAGAGATATCATAGTCCTTAAGCAACTTCATCCACCTATGCTACCTCATGTTCAGATTAGGATGGGTAAAGATGTTTTTGAGACTGTTATGATTATTAAAGATCTCACAATGCACCCCATAAAGATAATCTCACCACAACTTCAACACAAACATAATCGCAGCCAACTCCAAGTCATAGGTATGGTAGTTCTTCTCATGCAGCTTCAGCTGTCTAGAAGCATAGACTATCATTATCCCTTTTTGCATCAATACACCACCCAAACCAACACATGAAGCATCACAATAACCATAAATAGAACTCCCTCCTCGGGTAAAGCAAGAATAGGTGTTGAAGTCAACAGATCTTTGAGCTTTTAGAAGCTCGCCTCACAATCATCTGACCACTGGAATGATACAGCCTTCTGAGTCAATCTAGTCAACAAGCCTGCTATAGATGAGAAAGCTTGTACAAAATGTCGATAATACCCCACTAGACCAAGGACACTTTGAATCTCAATCATAGAAATAGGCCTACCCCACTCACAAATAGCTGCTATGTCACGACTCAAGCCTAGGGCCTAGGAGTGACATGACAAATGGGAACCCGAGAGTCCCCAAACAAGCCTCATAGCATCTATATACATGTCATCGATTCACAAACACATGATTGAGCTATAAACACATAATTCTAAGGGATGGGTAAGTATGCACCTCGGTCACATCTAGGTCCTATTTAATTGTTCTATTTAGGATGGAAAAAAAAGATCTTTATTTTGCGAGAAGGATCAAAACCATGGGATGGGCCTGAAATGTTGCCCTTGATTAAAAAAAGAATGAATTGGTCTTTTTTTGTTCAATCATTGGATAGGAGGGAAAGACAAGTAGTAAAATTATTCCTTTTCTAGAAATATCCAAATTTTGATGCCCAACTCACACTATGGAGATGTCATAAGGATAGAGATTTGTATGGATTCACATAACGTATAGCATATAAGAACTAAGGGACAGGTAAGCATGACTTACACTATGGGGATAAAAGGGACTTAGGACTTTCCACATTTCTACATCTGATCATAACATCAGTAACATGAATAGACATAATCATAGTCTCTATAAGCAAATAGAACAACACATGACGAAGTCGTACATAGAGTTTACATATTGTCGAACAATGCCTCTAGGTTATAGAATAAGATGGGGACCAATACATGTCATGGGATAACTCTCAAAGTAAAGACATAATATAACATAACATAAGAGGTAGATAGGAGGTGGTTTGTCCTTAGATGATAAGACTCACCACAAGCAACTCTCACAATCCAAGCTAACCATCAGAGGTGGATGAAGATAGTATCGGTATCTACATGGCCAGATCATGTAGGCGAAGAGTGTGTATTAGTAGGTTTGAATGTACTAAGTATGTGGGCATGCAATGCATATGAACTCATTAAACCTAAAATTAATGTTATGTGATAAGGGCATATTTATAGAAATAAGTATATAGGAAAGAGTATAATATTAATATGCCATGAAATACATGATGCATGAAATTCCATAATATTTAACATAGTGGGGATGGTACCTCAACCGACATATAAGACCAAGCGAGCTATTACTTGAAATCCCAGTGTTACCTCTACACTGGAGAAAGAGCGAATTATTTGCCAAAGGTAACTTAGACATTCACATTACGGGAAAACACCCATTTTAGAAAGTGACTCGCCTTACGGGAATAACATCTATTTTGGAGAGTACCTTAACTTATGGAACAACACCCATTTCGCAAAGAATTTCCATAACATATCATAGTCGTACACAAAGGGGCATAAACATGAATCCATGTTTGGTTCATATTTATGGGACTTGAGGACGGGATCCTTGGGGATAGCCCCCCTCACTCAAGTTGGCTCAGTGTTAAGTTATCATCCCACAAAAACACATACACATATATATGCTTTTAAAAGAAGAATAAGTCTTTTCAAATCTTCATCATGCATACTTAGGTTTAAAAGCCAAACATGCTTCGTAATCATGCATACTTGGGATGAAAAGCCAAATCATATTTCATATCATACTTTCATGCATAGGAATAATGCATTCATACTTGTACATGTTGGTGTAAACACCCACAATTTCTCAAAGAGGCATATCGTAGACATTGTGTGATTACATTTTTGTCATAACCATACTTGCCTTGAAATCATAATCATAAACATAATTGGGTCTTAGACAACGTCATAAACTTCATAAAAATCAATGTTCATGCATGCATACGCCATGAATGAATGAGAGAATAGCGTGGGTACTAAGAGTACATAGTTAAATCATCATAACATAATGAAATCATACTAAAATCCATGAAGAAGTCATAAATTAAAGCATACTTGAAATTACTCATGCCTAGATTCAACATTTAAAGGGACATCTATATACCAACCTTAACAATATCAATGCAATTCAACATAACGGGGCTTAAATCACTTTAAAAACATCAACTAAATACAACCCATATCTCAATCTAATCAAATCAACACTAATTTAAAAGACCTATATTCAGAGTAAGATTGAAATTGATAATTTAATAAGTAAGAAATCTTTGGGGTCTTCATGATTGAAAAGGATCATGAATCAATCTCACATACCTTAGATATCTAGAAGAATTAAGAAGAAATTGATTTGAGAAAAAGCCCTCCTTGAATTTCCAAGTTGAATCTTCAATGACACACTATGAAAGGAGTTCTTAAATAGTATTCTAAGTATAATGAATGAATTTGAATAAGGATGAAGGAGTATAAGTCTTTTTAGGGATTTAGGATAGGTTAAAAAGTCACAAATGACCCTTAGAAATCATCAAAATTATGAGAAAGCCATTAATAAAATGAGCACAAAAAAATACCCAGGAGGCTCGTAAAAGAGCACCACGGCTCGTGCGAAGGACCACGGACCGTATAATTTTAGACTAAGGACGTTTCCACTGAAGGCTTCACGGTTCATTTAAAGGTGCATTGATTGTCAATGGTCCGTACAAATGATCAATGTTCTGAGGCGGTAATTTTATACTTAGAATCATATTTTGGGATGAGGGCTTCACGAAACACCCTACCATGGATCGTGGTAGGTCGCACTAGACTTCACCATGGTCATGGTGGGTTACACGACCCATACAGGGTCTCTTGGTGGCTGCCTTAGCCATTTTCTTAGCTTGAAGGCTGCGGCACCTACCAAGGGCCCCTTCCACGGCCAGTGGTGAGGACCACGACTTGTAGTAGGTACCTCGGAAGGCCACCAAGCCTTAAATCCCTTCTTAAGCAACACAAAGCCATACACAAGTATCCTCATGGGTCATAAACATTCAGAAATTTAATTTTAAGCATCAATAAGGTCTCATAAGGTCCGGGTCCTTACATGCTACCTTGGCCAGATCAACCATACTACCCTCTTTTGACACAACATGGCCAAGAAATGCAATAGATTCAAGCCAAAACTCACACTTTGACAACTTAGCGTACAACTTCTCTTCCCTCAATCTTTGAGTATGGTCCTCAAGTATTCGACATGATCTGCGTCACTCTTGGAGTAAACCAAGATATCATCTATGAACACAATCACAAAGATGTTTAAATAGGGCCTGAACACTCGGTTTATCAACCCCATAAAAGCAGTCAGGGCATTAGCCAACCCCAATGACATAACCACGAACTCATAATGCCCATAATGGGTCTTGGAAGCTGTCTTCGAGATGTCAAACTCCTGAACTATCAACTGATGATAATCGAACCTCAAGTCAATCTTGGAGAATACCGAGGTACCCTGCAACTGGTCAACAAGATCAGCAATGCGTGGCAAGGGATATTTATTCTTGATGGTCACTTTGTTGAGCTGATGATAGTCAATACACATGCATAGTGCCATATTTCTTCTTCACGAATAATATAGGAGCAACCCAAGGAGATATACTTGGATTTATAAAGCCTTTCTTCAATAAATCTTTCAACTATTCCTTTAAATCCTTCAATTATGTTGGGGCCATCCGATAAGGAGCAATGATATGGGCTTAATTTCAGGCTCTACATCAATAGCAAAGATAGTATAACGATCCGGAGGAACACTAGGAAAATCAGTCGGAAATACATCCATAAACTCTCTAGCAGCCTTAGTAGTCTCCAATGATAGAGACTCCTGAGAAACATCCCAAACATGAGCAAAATATGCCAAACATTCCTTCCCCATCAATCGACAAACATGCATATAAGAAATAACACACTTCAAATAAGAACTAGGTGCTCCAGTCCATATCAACTGTGGCAAATCGAGGCAAGTTAAGGTCACCGTCTTCACATGATAGTCAAGAATAGCATCATACCTAATATCATATCAAAATCTACCATATCCAATAATATCAGATCAACAACAATATCTCTCCCCATAAAAGTCATAACACAATCACGATAAATCTGATTCACCAATAAAGATTTACCTAATGGGGTGGATACATATCTAGGCTCAGCAAGTGGCTCATACATAATATCAAAATTAAAAGACAAATAGGCTGAGACATATGAACTAGTAGAGCTTAGATCAAATAGATATGAAGTTGAATGATGGCACGCTCATACCTATGGTAACTACATTAGAAGCCTCTACCTTGGCAGCTATCAGTAACAACATAGAAAACTCTACGACCACCACTAGCCTATAGGATTCTACGGGCACCACCTCTCCCTGTACCATGACCTCCTCTAGCACCACCCCTCATGCCCTGAGAGGTTTCTCTGGCTTCTACCTGAGGTACTGAAGTCTGAGTAAAAGCACTCGATGTGGACAATAATTGGTGAAGTGCCCAACCTCATCACAAATATAACAAGCCTTAGGGTCTCTCCCGTGAGATGACTGCGATGAAGAACCGCCATGTTTAGCTGAACCAAGGGAACTATCACAGCCTGTTCTGTATGGGTCTAGATCTATCAACATTGTCAAATGCTGGAAGAGTTGCACGAACGGTCTGGCCCTGATGGCCCTATCTTTGAGACCCTCTATCATATGGCGGGTGTCCACTAAACTTACAATGTTGACAGAATCTCTTCCTACTACCCCGCCTCCTTATGCCTGTTGTGCTCTATCATATTAGTATGATCCACAATGCTCAAAAAAGTGCCTCCAGCCAACACTAGGAAAGTTGTAGCCTTCTGAAGATACCCTGCCAATCCTTTGGCAAACCGCCAAATCCTCTCAAACTCAGTAGGAATATTAGATAGAGCATATATGGATAAGGCATAGAATTTGGCCTCATAATCTAAAGTCGACATAGAGCCCTGCTACAGTCGATCAAACTCATCTCTAAGGCTATCCCGGAGGTTGTATGGTATGAATCTCTCCAAAAATATCCTTGTGAAATGTCCCCAAGTCATAGCTAGAGATCGAATAGGCTAACGAGTTAGAACTGACCTCCCCACTCCTTAGCAAGGCCAGTGAACTGGTATGAAATGTAGGCAACCCCATGTTACTCAAAATAGCCAGGTTACATAATCGATCCTAGCACACTGAGAGAAAATCATAAGCTCTATCAGTAGGAGTGCCATCAAAACACGGTGGAGCTAATCATAAAAACCTCTCAAAGCTTTTCTATTTTTTTGTAAACATGGATGGGCTGGCCGAAGATGGTGGCACTATTAAAAGGGAGGTGCAATACATAAAGTAACAGCCGAACTCTAAAACTGAGTACTCAAACTTGGTCTAGATGCTTGAAGTAAAGCAATAACAGTTGTAGGAGGGTCTGGTGGAGTTAAAAAGGACCCACATGAATCATAGCGGGATCAAGTGGAGAACTAGAATGACTAATTGGTGTGGTAGAAATCGGTATCTCAACAGTAGCTAGGGCTGGAGGAGCTTCCTCCAATCTAGCCAGTAACCGCATAAGTAGCTCCTGAACTAATGGTGTAGGGGATGGAGTTGAAGGGAGTGCGATAAAATCAGTAGGCCCCTCTGGCAGTATAGTGGGCTATAGAGAAGCTAATCGAGCCTATCCCCTGGACAATGCTACCGCTCTAGAAATCCTTCGTCCCCTGACCCTATCACAAACTCTGCCTTGACTTCGAGTAAGCATCATCTCCCCCACCGAGCGACGAGATTGAGTAATCTGTATTTGCACAGAAGGAGTAGATTAGACACTTTCAAACAACATGAAGAAATGCACGAATAGAAGCAAAATGCAAAAAGTTTTCCTATTAAGAATCCTGTAACCTCCGGAAGATGGGTGTGGACATTTATACACTGATCTGTAAGACTCTACTAGAAACACTGCTCTTGAATCATAAGCCCAACAAACCTAGATCTCATATATCAAACTTGTCACGACCCAAAACAGATCGCAACTAAAGAAAAAGAAATAAAGCGGAAACTATCTCAAACATAACATAACAAATCACCCCAAAATCTGGAGTCATGTGTACAAAAGCATCTAAAACAGTACTGAAAGATAAATACAATTGTCTTAATAGGAACTAAAATGTTGTCTCATAAAATGCGATACAAGTCTGGAAAGAAAGTAAAGGAAATCCCAAGGATCCACGGCAACTCGAAGTCTGAGCCTCATTGATAAGATCAAGATGGATGTAGAAAGTCCAAAAGAGTGAATCAGCGACCCTATGCGGGTCCCTATGCTCGATCTTCAAGGATGAAACAGAGTAGGGGTGAGTACCCCAAAATGTACCTAGTAGGTTCAACTGACTGGGTAAGAAAAATTGAAACAAGTCTGTAATAATGAAGAACCCTATCCCCGCATCCAAAAAGGTTAGCACAAGATAAAATATATACAATAATAATGAGCTAAAATCTCCTCAAAAATCCATGATGCAATATACGACAATGTGAACTATAATGCATAAATCATCAAAGATGAATGCCAAGGGTATCACAGCCCTACCACCTACATGTGATCAAGTAATATTAGAACGCCACAACCTTGCTATCTGTCCATGGTCAAGTAATAATATGATGTCAAGTCCTTGCCACCTGCGCATCGTAAAGGTATATAAAGTATAAATCTTACCCTTACCACTTGCCCGGGACAAGGGGTTGGTACCAAAGTGAATCATAATGCCCTTGCCTCTTACTCGAGTCAAGGAATGTTAGAGCCATACACAATAGATGTAAATCAATAGTGCAACTCAGATACGCATATATAAATAAGTAGAATAACATTACCACAGATATATCAATGCATGAAACTCATAATAACCATATGTATTGAAGGTGTAACATCAAGTGCCATAGCTAATGCCCAAACGATCATCATATTTTAGATTATCATAATAATATGTACAATCAAGAGTGTCAATAATATTGGATCTTACTCTCCTAAGTATGCAAGAATGTCAATATTATTGGACCAAACTCATCCTAAATATATAAAAATAACAATGATACCAGACCTAACTCATCCCAACAATACAAGTATATCAATAATATTGAACCTTACTCATCCCAATTGGTCTCATAAGTCTCATTTAGTCACATTCTATCTCAAGTCCTCATCTTTTCATAATTATACCATAGTTTTGCTCAATCGGAATCACTTTTCCATCATTATTTCAACCCATCAACTCAATTACACTTTTATTCATCTACATCTCACAATTATCACATGAACAAGATCAATAACTCGAATCCAATCCCAAAAGGTTAGCTGAACCTACCTAGATGTTGAAATCCTACTAAAACAAGCATTCAATCAACTCAAGTCCTCAAATTAATCCCCCAATACGATAAATCTCTATCAATAATAGATATAACTCATCAAGAGAAGTATTTTGATACCCATATTGGCATAATGTAGTCTTAGGAGCAAAATGGTCAATATTAGGGCTAAAATTCAAAAGTCTCAAATCTTAAAATTAATTTTGAAATCTAGTTTTACTCAAAAATAGAGTTCTTGGGTGAAAATCCCCTTTAAAATCAAGTTTAAATTGAATGAGAAATCAAATGTTAAAGTTTGGAAATCATAATCTAAAAATTTCAATTTTGGGTGTTTAATTTCATGAAATCAAAGATAGAATCAAGATAAAACTCATAAAATAATTAGTTTAATGTTAGAATCACTTATCCAACAAAAATCTTCGAAAATCTTTTTTCAAAATCACCTAAAAACAGCTAAGAAGTTCAAAGATGGATTAAAAATGACAAGTTTAAAAGTCTAACTATAAAAACTACTCTGCGATCGTGGATCCCATCCCACGAACGCGGAGACCCATCAGGATACAACTCTGCAAATGCATGACCCTGTCTGTAAACATAGAGCTCAGCAAACCCATAACTCCAGGAACTCAGAGAAGAAGGCTGCCTATACAAGATATCAGTAAACCAGCAATGCCAAGTCCTATCTCCGTACTCTAGACCACCCAAACTCATCCGAACTTAGAATTTCACAAACCAAATATGTATCCACACCAAAAACAACAATCCAAACTCACGCGAAAACTTCTGGATAGGCCTTCTACATCTGAACCAAATTCTTTCTAGTTAAAGAATCTTTTTCTAGCGGAGTCATCTAAAATCAGTTCCATGGCTTCCTCACCACAATTATCAATCAAGTCAATAAAACTAGTTTAATACTCAAAATACTAAAACTACTCTCAGTAACTCCAACAATTATTTTGGGATCATATCTAGTATTAGTATCACCATCTGGAACTCATAAAACTGTTGAAATACTGATCTGAGATTTCGAACTGTGAATGTTGACCAAAACTCACAACTTTGGGCCTAAAACCTTATTTTAACTCCAAATTCAGTTCTGCAACTTCTGATCGTTCCATTTTGATGTTCAAAAGCTAATGGAATTAACGGATCCCCGATCCAACCTCCAAAACTCATAATGACACAAAAGCTCACTTTTTCAATAACTTGCCTCCAAAATGCCAAAATTCATATTTTTAATTTTTAAAACACAAAATCCCAATTTCAACCATTCAAAATAGGTCTCAAGTAACATATAGAAAGGTAAAATAGTAAATTTCATAGAGAATGCCAAAAATGACCAACCAGGTCATTACATCTAAGCACTTGAGATTGAGAAGTGATAGTTCTCTAAGATCCAACAAGGGTGAGTAATGCACATATTCTGAGATCGGGAGGACATGAATAAAATGCTCTATAAAGGAAGTGGAGTGAACTAAATGTTAGCTAACTCACTTGTAATGACCTTGTAGGTCATTTTTTAGCTTATCTATGAAAATTACTATTTTGCCCTTTTATAAGTTACTCTGGAATTATTTTAAATTTTTTATATGGTTGAAATTAAAATCCTAAGTTTTAAAAGTAAAAATATGAGTTTTGGCATTTGCAAGCTTAAGTTATTGTAAAAGTGAATTTTTATATTGTTCTAAGTTTCAAGTGTTGGATTAGAGATCCGTTGATTCTATTAGCTCTTGAACATCAAAACTAGTCTAGGAGATATTACAGAACATAATTCGGAGTTAAAATATGATTTTTAGACCTAAAGTTACATTTTAGTTGTTTTCGGAGCCAAAGATTGTCTTCGGTCAACATTCAGAGTTCGAAAGCTCGGATCAAAATTTTGACAATTTTACTAGTTTCAGATGATAAGCGAATGCTAGAAATAGTCTCATCATCATTTTTGAAGTTGCCGAGGGAAATTTTGATATTTTGATTTTTAAATTGATTTTTACAAGTTGCATTGATAAATGTGATGAGGAGGTTTGAAAGTGATTTTTGATGACTCCTTTGAGTCTGGATCATTGTTTCTAGTATGGATACATATATGATTTGTGTAATTCTTATTTCAGATGAGTTTAGAGGCATTATTTTGAGTTTGTGATCATAGCTGAAATTGTTGGTGCAAAGGACTTTCGGTGCACTTATGGTTCTTCTCCGCATTCACGGAGAAGCTTCCACATTTGCAGAGGTCTAGGAGACTTAACTCTATGCTCACGGGGGATCAAACTGCGTTCACGGAGTGTGGGTTTCGTCTGGTCTGTGTTCGCGCATGCAAGTCTAAGTTTACAGAGGTGTAGGATCAGATTCTTCTCCGCATTCGCGAAACCTCATCCGCGTTCATGGTAATTTTGCTTGTTCAGTTATTAAAATCTAAATCTCACCATTTCTACACTATTTTCAAACTTTTCAAGCTTTTTTGGGCAATTTTTTAAGAGGGCTTTTGAAGAAGTCTTTTGGCTAAGCGTTTCTAACCTCTTTTTAATTAATTTTCATGATTTATATCTTGATTTTGTCTTGAATTTTAGAATTTTAAATGTCCAAAATAGAGGATTTTAATCTATGATTGTGAAACTTTAAAGGATGATTTCACCCTTGATTTGAACTCAATTTTTGTAGAATTTTCACTCAGGAACTCCATTTTTCATGTAAACTCCAGTTTTAAAATCAATTTTCAGATTCGAGAACTTCAAATTTCAATCTTAATATTGGCCATTTTGCCCCTAAAGTCTAATTCGTGCCAATATGAATATCAAAATGCACCTCCTGACATGTGGTATCTACTTTTTTATAGCTATTTATCGACTGAAAGATCATTTGGTAGATTGAGTTGATTAAAAGCATATTTGAGTGCGATTCTGGCAATTAAGGTAGGCTCAACTATTGGATATGAGTTATCGGACTTGTTTATGTGGTAATTGTAAAATTTAGATTGATTCATGAGTAAATGGGCTAATATGTTTGAACTGTGATGGAAATACGATCTAATTATGCGAAAAATTAAGTGAATTATGATTCCTATTGATAAATTGAAATAAAATTGTGTGAAACTAAGGAATTTTGGGATATTACTGCAGTAATTTGAGGTTTGTGCTACTCTTTGGGGAAGTTTGTGGCAATTTGAGGGTCTTTGAAACAATTATGTGGATCATATATATATTTAGGATGAGTGAGGTTCAGTATTGATGTTATATTCTGACTGTATATAGTTTGTGGCGAGTAAGGTCCGGTATGGTTGTTATACTTTACGATTGGCATAATTCAATAATCTAAGATACGATGATGGTTGTGATACCTGTTGTAACACTTGATCCTATTGTCCATGATTATATGAGGCTTATGTATCCATATTCTTTTCATGATGTCATTATGTATACATATATCTTGTTGGTATGATTGACATGCATTTATCTCACATTACATTGTACCATTCCTTGACCCGAAGGGTAAGAGACTCCATTTGAGATACTGCATCACTTATTATACTACCCCTTGATCCATGTAGGAGGTAAGGTTAAGATGTACACTTTTCAGATCCCTTGACCACGTGCATATGGAAAGTTTGAGATATTATAATGCCCTTAACCATGGGCAGATGGCAAGACTGAGATACTATGATACCTCTCGACCATGGGCAGGTGGCAAGGTTGAGAAACACTTGATAAATAGCTTGACGAAACTCTCATACATTTTACTCAAACTCTCATGGCTATCATTAGTTATCATGGTTGTTGTATCTTACCTTTATGTATATTAGAGCACTAACTCTTTTGATGCATGTTACAGGGTTCTTCATTATAACATATTTTTCCAATTTCCCTTACTCAGTCGGTTGAACCTACTGAGTATATTTTGGTGTACTTACCCCTATTTTTTTTCCTCCCAACAGATCAAGCACATAGACCCATACAAGGTAGTTTATTCATTTTAGCTAAGTTATTCTCCATCTATCCACATCATAACGGTGAGGCTCAAACTTCAAGTGATCGTGGATCTTTGAGAATTCCTTTATTATTTCCTTTCAAACATTGTATCACACATTATCAGCTTTGTATTTCATTTGAGATAATTGTATATACTCTTTCCTACTACTTTATATGCTCTTGTACTCATAACTCCAAGTTTAAGGACTTAGTATGATATGTTATGATTGTTTTGGCTTTTCTTTATTTTTTTAGTTGCAATCTGATTTTAGACCGTGGCATCGCTAAATTTTGCATGTAATATAATGAAAAATATTACCAATTAAATGCTTACTAAGTTATATGTCATGGGCATTGTAACCCTAGTCCTTTATCAAACTGTCTAAGACCTAGTTCAAATTCATATTCGTAATTACAGTTAGGATGTTACTTAGTTCAAATCCCCAATTCTTACTTTCTTGTATTGTTTGTTTTCTAGAAATAAAACCAACGACTAAGATAAAATAACTAGTTGAGTCGTTTCAATCTATTCCCTGAGAAATCGACATGAGTCTTAGTTAGATAGATACATTGCTAAAGATCATCCATATTTTGTAAAAGGAGTATGTTTAAATGTTATCACATTGGGCAGAATTTATAGTGGGGAAAGGTACTATGGGAAATACTCAATCATTTGAAAATATGGCCAAGAGTCAATGCTAAACATCATGTTCAAACATACTAACTACATAAGACTTAGCACGGGGTATGACATACTTAGGCTCCCCTCAAATACAAAAGTCATAAAAATAAGATAGAAAGTAAAATTTTCTAATAATAACTCAAACTGCATAATGTCTCATTGGTATAAAGTATGAAGAAAAGGGTGAAATACTTGAAGTAAGGACTCACCAAAGCTACTAGTCTTGATTATCAAAAGCTAGCCAGGTGCTAGTGGAGGAGATGGAGCACCGGTCTCTACATTGTGACATCATGTAGGAAAAATATGTGTTAGTATATTGGAATGTAATAAGTATGTGAGATGCAAAGCACATATAAAATTGTAATGTCATTATTCATGAAATTGTCATACCATCATTTGTAAAATTTAGAAGTCTCCATGCATGAAATTGTAATATTATCTTTAAAAAACATGCTAGACAATAGTTAAAGAATAACACTCAATATGAAGTAAAGACGGTAGAAGATCATAACCTACATATAAGATGATGTGACCTACTACATGGAATCTAACATAACCACTAACTTTGGCGTGTGGAGTCCATTAGCCAGGTGAAACTCCATCAACTTATGCATGTATATCTTAGTGTAATATAGCTGTTATGGATCAACTAACCTTAGCCTACAAGGGCTCCTATGATCTCACATAGTTAATGGGACAAGAGGTTGCTTTGAAGGTTCCCTTACCAAACTCCACCTCAATGCCTCATTTGGTACTAAGCCAATCTCATAGAAAACATTACAATATTGGTGTAGTTATGCTATATAACTTAGAATCATAAATAGCAATGTATGGGAGTAGTTCAATAATACATAATCCACGCAAGTGAGAATTGACCATTCACATTGAGTGTCCATCGTAAACATCATTAAAGGGCTTTGCAACATGCTTACATCTTTGACATCATTCATGACTTTAAAACTTACTTTTATCCCTTATCCTTAACATCATACAAAACACATCATGAACTTAGTGGGTCCATGTAATTACTTAAAATCACATGATCAAGAGCATAACGCATGAATATAATAAAATACATAACTTTAAAATCAAGATTAAACAGCCCATACCATTAATGGAAAACACCAATAATTCTAGGAAATCATGGTATATTACCACATTACATTTTCAAAGGAAAAATACATGTAAATAAATGTCATTTAAATCGTACTCATGAAACTCATAATTTTTAAGAACTTAAAGAAAAGGTAAATGAAATTAAGGAACTTTGTGGATAGAAGAAACCCACAAATCAAACTCACATACCTAATTAACACCTTAAGGAAAGGTTTAAAAAAGTTTAAGGAAGAAGCCCTTAGAAGAAACCCTAATTCTTGCCTTTGCCTTGGGAGTTCTTGTCTTAGAGAATTTTGAGAAAATTAATAATAGAATGAATTGGAGGGTTTAGGGTTTGATATAGGAGGCTAAAGAGTCTCAAAACAATATAGTTTTAGTCCTAGGATATGAAAAATTGGTGAAAACGTCATTTGTTAAAACTGTCGGAACCCAGTCCACAACCTCGATCACGGGTCGTAAACCCAACCACAAACTGTACCTTAGGTTTTGTCATGTTCAACTTTTCTAAACTTTTGAAACTTTGTCTTTGAAGTTCCATCCACAACCCCATTCTACGACTCATAGAATGATCTATGAGGCATAAAAATCCCTTGTGATTTCTCTCATATTTAGTAAATGTCTAGTTTCAAGGCTCCATTAATGATATCAAACTGTGATTCGTAAACTCAAGTACGAGTTGTCCTATTCTTTTTGGTTCCAACTTTAGAAACCATATTTTTCATCACTTTCAATCATCGAATCACAGACCTTATTTACGGCTAGTAGTTCCTTTTACAAACCATAAAGACCCCTTGTACATGGGCCTTTCATCTCATCAAATGTTTCATCTAGGAAAACCCTATCCATGAGCCTTGTTGATGACCCATGATTTGAGCAAAGAGCCTTAAGTTTGGCTTGTACTTTTGGCCTGCTATATTTCTAGTTCCACTTCTTCTGAAATTTCTAACTTCCTAACTGATGGTTCTTTATAATGATG
This sequence comes from Solanum clarkiae, assembly GCA_011800125.2. Taxonomy (NCBI): domain Eukaryota; kingdom Viridiplantae; phylum Streptophyta; class Magnoliopsida; order Solanales; family Solanaceae; genus Solanum; species Solanum clarkiae. Next base: position 12,792 of record JAABOM020053908.1, on the reverse strand, counting down.
AATTATGACTCAATGAAATCTCTCAAAAAAGAATCAATTAGGGTGAAAGGATTTTTCTCACCTATTCATGGATTCAAGATATTAGAAAAAAATGCTCACATTGATCGAATCAAAGATTTAATGAGCTATTCAATGATGATTTATTAATAAAATTGAATAGATAATTGGACATTTCCTTTCTTCGTGACATGATTTAGTGATTTATGATTTTTACTTCATCAAAATCTGACTTAGCACCAAGAAGGCTTTAATATGGGGCTTGATCCAAAAGCTCCAAGAGAGACCCAAGGATGACTTAGTAGCAACCTCAAGTCCCAAATTACGTGGCTCTGTAGAATGCTTGTTTAGGGTTAATTAGTGGATTCATATATAACTCCTGATGATTACGATTTTCTCACAGAGTCTACCTTGTAAAAGTAGTCTCTCTCTTTTTAATGTGGAAGTAACACTAGATTCCATGTTACAACTCGCATGATCTTAAGTCAGTTATGATTGATATCCCACAAATGAGTATATTTTCTTATTGCTTTTGCTTTTTCAAAGATTGTTCTTATGATTTTTCAATTGTATTGGTCTTCTTCATAGTTTACCCACATGCTTTAAATATGAATTACTTATCATGTCTTTAACTTGGTTAATTGAATACCATGACATACTATTTATTGAATATCTCACATACTAACATACTATTTATTGAATATCTCACATACTTAATATCTTTCATGTATTAATGTATACTTTTTCCCTACATTGTACTATAATATAGGGTCGAACAATCATCACTTTCACCCCCTTGTGTCTAGATATAGTCTTTGGAGTTCACTTAATTGGTGAATCCTCATGCTATGAGGACCATCAAATATGAGTTTTATGTTTTTGTTTGATTTAGTTGTTATATTAGGGTGAACTAGGATTTGTCCTATGCCCCCATCTTGACTAGTAAAGGCATGATTAGATGCTCATGAGATGTATCTTCATTTAATTAGATGCTGACTTTTATCTTTCTTTTTATCTATAAACTATTGTTTGAGACTTTACTTCCATATTTCTATATATGTCTTTGATATTTCTTCTTACCTTATGAATGCAATGTATACTAAGAGGCTTAGTTGGAGTCTCTTGGGATTCTAATGACCGTGTCATATCTAAATCCTAACTTGAGTCATAAGAGCATGTTAGTAATATTGTCCACTTTGGGTCTAGACCTGCACAATTTTAAAATTTTATCATCTTAAGCTGGATTATTGCACGTACTAAATTAATAAAATAAGGTATAAATTAAATCTAGAAATAAATCAATTTTATTTACTTTAGGATTTTATGTTTCAATTATTGACTTTTGTGAATTAAAAAAATGAAACGCCCTTCATGTGCTTCAGAATGCCCCATAATCCTATTCTATATATCTCAAATTTCGTACGTGATTTAGTAAATTCGACTCCATATTCTCGATCAGTGGGAAAAATTATGTAAGAAGTATACCCCGAATTTTAGAAGATTTGTAGTGAAAAATAATTTTTGCTAATTTTATGATTTCTAGTGGCTGTCCACGCCCAGGATGCGACATGCCTAGGGCACGTCACTGTGTATTTTGAACTCCGCGTCTGGTCCGCATCACGCCTGGAGCGTGGACCAGTGTAACATTTTCCTCGGTTTTCTTATTCCACCCAAGGGCATTGGGGCCATAGTCTCATGCCCACTTAAACGTGAAACCACTCATACTTAGCCATTTTTCAATTCTATAACTCACAAAACCCTCTTTAAAACCTCTCTACGACTCTATTAATTCTCTCATTCAAATCTAAGGATTTCAAGCTCAATTCTGGAACTCAAGGACTCATTTCAAGCTCTAAGTCTACTTTAAGTTCAATTCAAGGAATTCAAGGTTCAAGGTATGTGGGTCTTCATCCATGAGTCCTTTCACCTATGGAGCCCAACCTTCTCTTTTTATGAAAATTACATAATTTCAAGTTGTATTACCTATGGGTATCTCTTATTATGAATTATTAAAATAAATCATGTTGCGGTTTTACCAAGTATTAATTGATTATGCATGAATGTCTATTTCAAGCTTATTCCATGAATTGATTATGTCTATTAAGACTATGCATGTTTTGAGATATGAAACTATAAACTATTATGAGCTTTTGTGATGGATTTCAAGGTACCCTACATGAGGGTTTTACTATCATGTTGGTGGATTGATTTGCATTGAGTTTTCTCATCTTGTTTTACTCTTGAATTGTATGATTTTGAATACGTATCATGAACCCAACATGTGTTTGATAAATAACATGACAAGAATTCTGAAGTTCTTTACATGGTTTACAAGTCAAGTGACTTCATGATGATTAAGATCTTTCAAGCATATATTGAATTCATGAAAAGTATCAATGATTTTACAAGTATCAAGTCAACCCCTATTTCAAGATTTTTACCTCTTGTGAGCTATTCATGTTAAAGCAAGGATTCACGTATGATTATGATCTACTCTCATGTTCAAGATAGGCTCACTAGTAGAGGTCGAGCATGTTTATGAGCTACTTAAGTCATGTTCTTACAAGCTATTCATGTTATGATCAATGTATGATTATTTCAAGTATTCCGTAGGATTTGACTTAGCACAGATTGAGGCTTAAGATAGGGGCTCGACTCAAGGGGTCCTTACATAAAGTCTTTAGTATATAAACTATGTACCACTATAGGATTATGTTTATTACCTTTTCTATACTAGTGGATCTATCTAGCACATTTAATCATGTTTGGTTTGCCTTGGCAAGTAGACCATACTTCGCTGAGGGGTGTCATACCTGGTCACCTGAACCGAGGGGGTGTCAGGCCTTGAAGTCTAAGTTGTAGTTGCTTGGTCTATGTTGGTTGAGGTCTCTTTCCACAGATATATGATATATTATGCAAGCTAAATTATTTACAAGTTTGTTTTATTATAAGCATTGATCATGCATGTCATATTGAGATTATTATTCGTTGACTATGATTATGTATTTTGAATGATGTATTGCTTATGTCTTTGATGCATTGCATCTCGCATATTTAGTACATACAAATGTACTAACTCATATTCTATCCCTACATGATATTACCATGTAGGGACCGAAGCTCCTTTTTATCATCCTTCTCCACGTGGCTAGTTCGGTACTTTAAAGAAAGCGTTGGTGAGTCCTCTATTCTGAGGACAATATCTAAGTTACTTTTGCTATGTTGAGATTTATTTATGTTGAACACTTGTTATCATGAGGGAGAGCCCGGGAAGTGTCTTGGCCCCCCTCCATTCTAAGTTAGAGGTGTTGTTGGATATTATGTTATGTTTATGTTATGTGTTTGACTCTTTTATGCTTTTATGAGTATCAAAGACTTCCCTTAGTCCCGCTTCCCTTCTATTTTATCTTATTGATGCTAATTTTGCTTCCGAGACCGAGGATGTGTGAATGATATGTTAAGAGGCTTGTTTGGGGTTCCCTCGGGTTTCCCATTTTCCATGTCACGTCTTGGCCCTAGGATTAGGTCGTGAGAAGCTTGGTATCAGAGCACTAGGTTGTTAATGGTCCTCAAAAATCGAACACACAGCATAGTTTAGAGTCTTATTCATGGTTGTGAAGCGCACCACAGCTATGAATAGGAGGCTATGAGGCGTTTTAGGAAATGTTTCACTTCTTCATGGTCTATATCGTGCTTTAGACATAAATATAAGGCTTTTCCCTAATGAATGCTCTTATTTCTTCTAGATCATGCATCATACCAGGGGGAGACTAAGGAGAGCCCATACTCTTGAGGAGCAACCGGCCCCTCCTGCTCCACAAGTTCCTCAAGATGGAGGGGCAGCCCAAAAAGAGTTCTGGGATGCTATCACATTATTAGCTCGTGCTATGACCAACCAAATGAACCGAGGGGTCCAAGCCCCTCTTGGTCCTACTCCAGCCTCAAGTGTGAGAAATTTCACAAGAATGAATCCACCGGAGTTCTATAGGTCCAAAGGGGAAGAGGACCCCCAAGAGTTCATCGATGAGGTGTATAAGATGCTACTTATCATGGGGGTCAATTCGAAGGAAAAAGTGGAGCTAGAAACCTACTAACTCAAAGGTGTTGTTCAAATTTGGTTTACTCAATAGAAATTGGAGAGGAAAGATAATGATGTTATTCCTTGGGAGAAGCTCAAAGTCATGTTCCTATGCCGGTTCTTCCTATCGAGCTAAGATAGGCCAAGGTGGTGGAGCTTATGAACTTTAAGCAAGGTTCCATGAGTGTGAGGGAGTATGCCCTCAAGTTCAACAAGCTTTACAAGTATGTTCCACATTTGGTGGCGACCCTAGAGCTAGAATGAACAAATTTATGCCAGGAGTGTCTGACTTAATTAATGAAGAGTGTTGTACCACCATGCTAGTGAGTGATATGGATTTGTATCGGCTCATAACATATGCCGAAGAACTAGAGGGGGAAATTCTTAGAAAGAGAAGAAGTGGGGAGTCCAAGAGGGCTCGATTTGAAGGTTATTTCTAATGTTCTAAAGGTGGCCGATTTCCTCAAGGCCATAAGTACCAAGGCTAAAGGTCTTCTAATGCTCCTAACAAGATATTTGCTAATGATAACCTAAGATTCCAAGGAGGAAATGGTGGGATGACCCACCAAAGGTGCCAAAAGTATGGGAGAAACCATATTGGTCCATGTTTGAAAAATTCTAATGCTTGCTTTGGTTGTGGGGAAATGGGTGACAAAGTTATTGATTGTCCTCATGCTCAAAACAAAGGTAGACGTGGTCTTCCTCAAGGCCAAGGTGCTAATGTGGGTCAAAGGGAAAAGGGAGGCCAACAAGGGGGTGCTCCAAGGCAAAATAGGTATTGTGCTCTCCAAGGAGGGCAAGGAGTAGAGGAGGTGCCTGATGTTGTTACCATTATGTTAAAGGTTTTTGATTATGATGTATATGTATTGACAGATTTGGGTGCCACTCTTTCTTTCATTACTCCTTTTGTTGCCAAAAGGCTTCATGCGAGTCCCAAATTGTTGTGTGAAGCTTATGAAGTGTCTACTCCTATTAGTGAGTCCATTATTACTAAAAGAGTTTATAGAGATTGTTCCGTGTCCGTATTGCATAAAGTCTTCCTTGTGATTTTATTGAATTAGATATGGTGGAGTTTGATATTATCCTTGAGATAGATTAGTTACATGTATATCATGCTTCTAGTGATTGTAGAACCCATAAGGTTAAATTCCAATTCCTTAATGAGCCCATCCTTAAGTGGGAAAGTCGTAATATGGTAGTCAAAGGTAGATTCATTTCTTGTCTAAAAGCCCAAAAGTTAATTTCTAAGAGTTGTCTTTATCATCTTGTGAGATTTAGGGATATTGAGTCTAAAGTCCTTCCTATTGAATTAGTTTCAGTGTTCAATGAGTTTCTTGATATCTTTCCCAATGAACTTCCTGGTATTCCTCCCTAAAGGAAAATAGACTTTGGTATAGACCTCCTTCCCGATACACAGCCCATTTCTATTCCCCTTTACCATATGGCCCCGGTGGAATTAAAATAGTTGAAGGATCAATTGAGGGATTTGTTGGAGAAGGATTTCATAAGGCCTATAAAGTTACTTTGGGGTGCACCGGTGTTGTTTGTCAAGAAAAAGGAGGGTTCCCTTAGAATGTGCATTGATTACTGGCAACTTAATAGGGTTACCATAAATAACAAGAACCATTTACCAAGGATTGATGACCTTTTTGATCAACTATAGTGGGATAGTCACTTTTCTAAGATTGATCTTCGGTCCAGATACTACCAAGTTAAGGTGAGGGAGTGTGATATTCCCAAGATGGCTTTTCAGACTAAGTATGGGCACTTTGAATTTGTGTTAATGTATTTGGCTTGGCTAATGCACCGGCTATATTTATGGATCTTATGAATAGGGTCTTTAAAGCCTACCTTGATATGTTTGTGGTGATCTTTATTGATGATATATTGATTTGTTCTTGGAGCGAGTAAGAGCATATGAATCACTTGAGGGAGGTGTTACAAATCTTGAGGGATGAGAGGTTATTTGCTAAATGTGAAAAGTGTCATATGTTCTCTTCTATTGCTTCCCCTATGACAAAATTGACCCAAAAGAAGGAAAAATTTGTGTGGACCGATGAATGTGAAAAGAGCTTTCAAACTTTGAAAGCTAAGTTCGTCACGCTCCTATCTTGGCTCTACCAAAAGGCTTGGAAGGGTTCGTGGTTTATTGTGATGCCTCAAGAATTGGTTTTGGGTGTGTGTTGACACCAAATGACAAGGTGATAGAGTATGCCTCTAGGCAACTTAAGGTGCATGAGCGAAATTATCCTACCCATAATCTTAAATTGGTGATCATGGTGTTTGCTTTGAAAATTTGGCGTCACTATTTTTATGGGGTTCATGCTGATGTATTTTACCGACCACAAGTGTCTCCAATATATGTTCACATAAAAAGATCTTAACTTGACATAAATAAGGTGGTTAGAGCTCCTCAAAGATTATGACATGTGTGCAATATCATCCTGGTAAGGCTAATGTTGTGGCTAATGCTCTAAGTAGAGAATACATGGGTAGTCTAGCTCATATTGATGTTGGAAACATAGAGGTGGCTAGACAAGTTCACCGGTTGGCTAGGTTGGGAGTTAGGTTGAATGAAGTTGAAAATGGTGGTGTAATGGTTGTTGATGGTTCTAAATCTTCTTTGATTAAGAAATTCAAGTCAAAAATGATCTTGACCTCGCCTTCCTAGAGTTGAAGGCCTTGGTGAATGATGGTAAAGTGGTGGTTCTTTCTCAAAGGGGAGATGGTTCCCTTAGGTACCAAGGTAGGTTGTGTGTGCCTAATGTTGATGACTTAAGGGAGTTGATTTTGAAGAAGGCTCATAATTCATCCTATTCTATTCACCCGGTTCCACAAAGATGTATAGAGACTTGAGGGAGGTGTATTGGTGTGTCAGTATGAAGAGGGATATTGCCAAGTTCGTATCCGAATGTCACAATTGTCAACAAGTGAAAGCGGACATCAAAGGTCGGGTGGGCTAGCCCAAGACATAGATATTCCTACTTAGAAGTGGGAAGAGATCAACATGGATTTTGTGGTTGGATTTCCTAAGACTAGGAGACACTTTGACTCTATTTGGGTTGTTATAGATAAAATGACAAAGTCGGTTCACTTTTTACCGGTCAAAACCACCTATGGTGCCGAAAATTATGCCAAGTTGTGTATTCATGAGTTGGTTAGATTGCATGGAGTACCCTTGTCTATCATTTTCGGATTTTGGTGCTCAATTCATTTCTCACTTTTGGAGATCTTTCCAATGAGATCTTTGTACCAAGGTTAAGGTTAGCACAGCTTTTCATCCTCAAATGGATGGTCAAGTCGAAAGGACTATCCAAACTCTTGAGAATATGCTCAGAGCTTGTGTTTTGGAGTTTAAGGGTAGTTGGGATGAACATCTTCCACTTATTGAGTTTACTTACAACAAGATCTACCACTTAAGCATTGGCATGGCTCCCTTTGAAGCTTTATATGGTAGGCATTTTAGATCCTCGATTGGGTGGTTTGATATGGGGGGAAATGGCATTGCTGGGTCCAAATTTGGTTTTGGAAGCCTTGGAGAAGGCAAGGTTGATAAGAGAGAGATTGGAAACAGCACAAAGTAGACAAAAGACATACTCCGATGTGAGGAGAAGAGATCTTGAGTTTGACGTTGGTGATTGGGTTTACTTGAAAGTCTCACCCGTGAAGGGTATGATCCGATTTGGTAAAATAGAGAAATTGAGCCCAAGGTTTGTGGGTCCCTATAGAGTTTTGAGGAGAGTTGATAAGGTTGCCTATGAGTTGGAGTTGCCTATGGAGATGAATATCTTTCATCTGGTCCTTCATATGTCCATGTTGAGGAAGTGTGTGGGTGACCCAAGTGCTATAGTGTCTTTAGAGGTTGTGGGTGTTGTGGAAGATAATTTGACCTATGAGGAGGTCCCAGTGGAGATATTGGATAGACAAGTGAAGAGGTTGAGAAACAAAGATGCAGCATCCATCAACGTCCTTTGGAGGAATCAACAAGTTGACAGTATCACATGGGAAGCCGAGGAGGACATGAAAAAGCAATACCCATATTGCTTCCACTCTACTCAAGCCGAAGGTAATAACTTAAGTTCCATCTATGATTTCAATACTTAAATTTCAGCCCTCATGTCATTTTGCATACATTTATGTTTGTGGTAACAAGTTTATGATGATTTTTGACATTCATGTTGAGGCTTTTTGAAAATGATGTTTAAATGCATTTATTGCATTCTTGTCGGAATGAAATCTTCATAATTACTTCTCTTACTCATGTTTCTTTGATATTCAGGGATGAATATTCCCAAGGGGGAGATATTGAAACACCTCTTATGTGCTTTGGAATGCCCCATATTCGTAATTTCCATATATCTCAAAATTCGTGCGTGATTTCAAAATTTTGACTTTCATATTCTCGATCAGGGGAAATATTGATGAGAAATGGGTACAACCCAGATTTTAGAAGACCCGCAGCGAAAAATAATTTTCACTAATTTTATGATTTCTAGTGGTTGTCTATGCCCAGGGCTCGACACGCTTGGGGCGCGCCACTGTGTATTTTAAACTCCGCATTTGGTTGGCGTCGTGCCTGGGGTGCGGACCAGTGTAACATTTTCCTTGGTTTTCTTATTTCACCTGAGGGCATTGGGGTCATAGCCCCATGCATATTTAAATGTGAAATCACCCATACTTAACCATTTTTTAACTCTATAACTCACAAAACCCTCTCTCAAACCTCTTAAGACTCTATCAATTCTCTCATTCACATCTAAGGATTTCAAGCTCAATTTTGAAACTCAAGGACTCATTTCAAGCTCTAAGTCTACTTTAAGTTAATTTCAAGGAATTCAAGGTTTAAAGTATGTGGGTCTTCATCCATGAGTCCTTTCACCCATAGAGCCCAACCTTCTCTTTTTATGAAAATTGCATGATTTCAAGTTGTATTATATATGAATATATCTTATTATGAATTATGAACATAAATCATGTTGGGGTTTAACAAAGTATTGATTGATTATGCATGAATGTCTATTTTAAGCTTATTTCATGAATTAATTATGTCTATTGAGACTATGCATGTTTTGAGCTATGAAACTATGAACTATTATGAGTTTTTATGATAGATTTCAAGGTACCCTACATGAGGGTTTCACTATCATGTTGGTGGGTTGATTTGCATTGAGTTTACTCGTCTTATTTTACTCTTGAATTTTATGATTTTGAAGAAGTATTATGAACCCACCATGTGTTTGATAAAATGACATGACAAGAATTCTGAAATTATTTACATGGTGACATCATGATGATTAAGGGCTTTCAATTATGTATTGATTTCATTAAAAGTATCTACAATTATACAACTATCAAGTTAAGCCTTAATTTAAGATTTTTACCTCTTGTGAGCCATTCATGTTAAAGCAAGGGTACATGATGATTATGATCTACTCTTATGTTCAAGTTAGGCTCGCTACTAGAGGTCAAGCATGTTTATAAGATACTCAAGTCATGCTCTTACAAGCTATTTATGTTATGATTAAAGTATGATTAATTCAAGTATTCCTTAGGATTTGACTTAGCACCGATTGAGGCTTAAGATGGGGGCTCGACTCAAGGGGTCCTTATATAAAGTCTTTAGTCTCCAAACTATGTGTCACCATAGGATTATGATTGTTACCCTTTCTATACTAGTGGATCCAACTAGTTTATGTTATCATGTTTGGTTTGCCTTGGCAAGTAGACCATACTTTGTTGGGGGGGAAGGGGGGGTTATGCACAGTCACCTAAATCGAGGGGGTGTCAGGCCTTGGAGTCAAGTTGTAGCTGCTTGGTCTATGTTGGTTGAGGTATATTCCCACACAAGTATGATAAATTATGCAAGTTAAATGATTTACAAGCATGTTTTATGACATAGTGTCTTGGCCCTCACTCCATTTTAAACTAGAGGTGTTGTTGGATATTATGTTATGTTCATGCTATGAGTTTGACTCTTTTATGCTTTTTGAGCACCAAAGACTTCCCTTAGTCCCGCTTCCCTTTTATTTTATGTTTGTGCTTATTTTGCTTCCGCGATCAAGGATGTGTAAATGATATGCTAAGAGGCTCGTTTGGGGTCCCCCCGGGTTCTCCATTCACCGTGTCACGTCTAGGTCCTAGATTTGGATCGTGACAAAAAATACCTACCACCTTTCTGAATTCCTATTTGAATCATATCTAAATTTGATGGAGAAGAGAAATGCACAAAATATGAATTTATTGACAACTTTCTTCGATAATTCTTTTTCTTCCCCTTACTCTAAGTTTTCTTCTTGGTTTACTTTACTTTCTATCTTTTTCATACATACAAATCATTTTTTTAAGTGCCTCATAAATAAACATTAGATATGTCACCTTAGTTACTCATAATTTAGCGATAACGATCTACGGATGAAATAAAATAAATCTCTCTTCTTATTCTTCCCCTACAAGAAGATTTTTTTCTTCGATTCCATTTGATGAATTTATATTATTGGGCAATACGCATGATGATTTTTGTTCAAATTCATCACTAGAAGAAGATTTTTTTTATTAATTTTTTTTAGAAATCTAGCTTTTTTTTTCTTCTTTGGCTATCAATTTGATATTGCTTTAATGGTGAAAACAAGATGAGGAAAAAAGTAAATAGAAAAAAAAAATAAATAGAAACACGCTTACTAAATTTAGGCTTGTGCGTGCACACTCCAAATTTGGGTGTAAAATTTTAAGGTAAAAAAAATAATTTTTTGTTATTGGGACAGATATAAATATTAGAAAATAAAAAAATCGAACCAAACAAAACTAATTCAATTTTTTGATTCGGTGTCAGGGTGGGAGGGGGGGGGGGGGAGAAATTAACTTCTTTTAATAGGGTGGGCATGAATATTGAAAAATTGAACCAAACCAAACTAATGTGATTTTTTAGTTAGGTGTCGAGGTGGGGGCAAAAAAAATAATTTTTTTAAATTTTTTATTGGCGCAGCATAAATACCAAAAAAATAAAAAATCGAACCAAACCAAACTAATTTGATTTTTTGATTTGGTGTCGGGGTGGGGTGGAGGGCAAAAAAAATTAATTTTTTTAATTTTTTATTGGGACGGGCATAAATGTCGAAAAATTGAAAAATCGAACCAAACCAAATTAATTCAATTTTTTGGTTTGGTGTCAATGTGAAGGGAGCGAAAAAAATTAATTTTTTTATTTGAACGGGCATAAATGCCAGAAAATCAAAAAATCGAACCAGACCAAACCAAACTAATTCGATTTTTTGATTCTGTGTCGGAGTGGGGTTAAGAGCAAATAAATTAACTTTTTAAAAATTTTTTATTGAGGCGGTACCGAAAATTGAACCAGACCAAACTAATTCGATTTTTTGATTCGGTGTTGGAGTGGGATTGGGGTGGGGTGGAATTAACTTTTTTTAAAAAAATTTATTGAGGCGGGAATAAATACCGAAAAATCGAAAAATCCAACCAAACTAAAACTTATTCGATTTTTCGGTTCGGTGTCGGGGTGGGGGACAAAAAAGTTTTTTTATTTTTTATTGGGACGGGCATAAATACCGTGAAATTGAAAAATTGAACCAAAACAAATTAATTCGATTTGTACGCATGAATATTTTTTTTAAAAAAAAATATTGAAGTAGAAAATTTTTTTAAAAAGTTTTACGATAAAAATATTCTCTTAAAAAAACAATTATTTAGGAATAGAGTTGGAGTGATAGGGATTTAGCATTAACAATCAAGCTTTGATTAAATTTTTTTGGCTTTAAGAGATTAAAGTGGATAGAACTATTTTTACCCAAATCATATCTGACTAAATTTATATCTACCTATATTTTATATTAATGGATTGTGATTCAGTCCATTTTCACTGAATCCATCTAAATTCAATCTAATCCACGGACACGTGACGTAATTTAGAGAGTGGTTGGATAATATAGTGTTTCCTCGATACGAAAGAAGGAGAAACATTTGGCAGGTAATTACAGCCATGACAGTACACGTATATGGACTTTTGTGAAAAGGACTAAATAAGAGCGAAGGCTAGTTGAATTGAACACTATAAGAATATGGTGAAGTGGGTGAATGCCACATCTCTCTGCCATACAACAACAACATACCCAGTGCAATCCCACAAGTGGGGTCTGGGGAGGGCAGATTGTACGCAGACCTTACCACTACCTCATAGAGGTAGAGAGGCTGTTTCCTTAAACCCTCAGCTCAAAACCCATAAGCAGAAATACCTAGATATGACAAAAGAAAGTAAGTGTATCGCATATGAGTAAAAGTGCATAACATGTGAATAGAAAATGGATAGCATATGAATAGAAATTTGGTGTGAATATCATACCTGGGAATTTTAACTGATGGAAAGTGGCGAGGGAAGAGCCACTAACAATGAATAACATATGATGATATATATAAACATGACATACTAGTGCATATCCGTCAGACAATGAATATAAAAGGAAATACTAGTGGGCAGCAATCACAAGTACTACTACTACTAAGAAAAGGAAGGGGAAATAGGGAGAGTAGAAACCACAAAAGGAAAATGGTAGAGGAAGAAAAATAAGAAGAGGAGGGGGAATCAGACATTAGCCTGCTACTCTAGTTCGCGATCTCCACTCCTGTCTGTCTAAGGTCATGTCCTCAGTGAGATTTAGGTCCGCCATGTCCTGCCTAATCACCTCCCCCCAGTACTTCTTCGGTCT
>JAABOM020053887.1:0-15483 GCA_011800125.2 Solanum clarkiae | reverse complement strand
TTAGGCGAATTGTGCTTACAATGAATCAATTATCTTCCATATCTCAAAGATGCTTATTCTTGACGTCAACAACTCGAGTGAGCATTGGACTAGAACCAATAGTGATGCATATATGAAGACTAAAATGAAATTGTTACCAGACCCAATTATCATGCACAGAACACAGAAATGAATTCAAACTTAATTACGTGAAAAATAATGAAGAAGAAGGAAATTCCAATTTTGGATTCATATGATCCTTATGAGAATGCACCAAGTCAAAAGAACAAAAATGGATGAAATTTTACCAGTTTAGTCACTGTATTAGAATAATCCCATACATAGCCTACTCATATCAACACTGTATAGATGATTAGTTACTGATTCCATGTCAATCTAACTATACTCATTAGGAAAGGAATACCAACACAAGTAAAGGCTTGAATGAGCCGCAGATTTAGACAATCGAGACCTCGTACAATAATCTTATGGTAAAAAATTTGGATTTTAAAGGTATCAAACAATGAAAGAAGAAATGACCAATCAGCTCACTAACAGGCTATATACACATAGTGAGCAGAAACATGGTTTCACAGCAACAGAAATAGAGTTTGATGACAGAGAATTTCACTTCATGATACAGTGAACAAGAAAAGTAACATCACGGCAATAGAGACAGAGCTTTAATATCACAGTGATAGAGATAGTATTGAAGATTGCAGCATGTATCTAAACAACATGTGACAGTTTTAATATCACAGTATGCAATAAGATTGACTATCACAACATGCACAAGAGATTGTTGACAGAAATTTGTGTCCAAGAGCTTTGAGATTTAACAGTTGCAGAACATGTCTAGGCAATGGAATAAAATCTATCAGCTTAGTTCAAATAAATTCTATGATCGACAAATCTTTTACTCACTAAACCAGATAGCATACTATTATGCATAATAACATATGAACAAACTAGCTATTTCTTTGCAGCTTAAACCATTTTTACCCTTAGAAATGTTAATTATGAATCAAACTCCAAACAGAGCACTCTTATACAGATTACAGCAAGACAGGCATTACTCATTATATCTTGGAGATGAAATAGTAGCTTCTAATAAATAGATGGTGACTCTTGAAGCAAAAATGACATGAATGAACCAGAAAATCAGTTTTTTACAGGACTAATAATAAGAAGAAGGCAAACGGTAGACACTCCTGACTTGATATCTGGCCTCAGTTATCAATGAAATAAACATCACTTGCAATAGCGTCAAAGCAACTTCAGGTTGAATCAAGGTAACAATTATGCAACAGTTACAACGATTAAACATTCTCAACTGATAGTATTGGGTTTCGCAAAAACTAAGAGTCAGTTAACCAACAGTCAACAACCAAAGCTTCAATACTTTTTTTTTCAGAGTAACAGAATTTTCCAGAACAACATTTCCGCAGTAGTTTCACAATAGAAATAACAACTTTTTTCTCAGCAATCTCAGCTAGATTTAAACTCCATCATCTCAGCAAATTTTCAGTATACAAACAATGATAATAATATACCTAGCCGGACACATTCGTCTTAAGACATATTAACTCGAATATCGCAATTCACACAACTAGTAACTAGAATCATTACGCATATCATCTATAGAAAACTAAAAAATTCGAAAGACATTACCTTTTTAGGGGCAGCGAAACTGGGACGACGAGCTTCAAGAGTGAACCACAACACCACAAGGATTTTGTTCAAGACTTCTTGACTCCGAAATCAAACGTTCTGTTATCAAACTCCCTGAATCGATGAAATTAAACGATAAAAGTAGTGCCCGAAAAATAAAACTTTCACTGAGGTTTTGGAGGCTAAGGATTGTCGTAAGATTAGGGGATTCTAAGTTTTCGATTTGCCGCCTATACTAGGGTTTTTTTTTGAACTCATTCACTGCCCTGATTTTCTTCCTATTGACCGCCCTTTTAAGGAGAAGATGAAGAGATATTAAATAGGGGACGATTAGAGTTCAAAAATGGGAAAAAATGGATCGGATTTGGTCACTTTTGATTCGAAATTCGAATTTCGAATCTTGAAAATCAATATTTTTAACTTTATATCCGTTAATTGCGGAATAAAGAATCTGAAGAAGAGATCGTTAAGTTGAACGTTGAGGAGAAAAAGGAGAGTTGTCGGGTTGTTGGTCGGGGTCGTCTGGTCACTTATGAAGAAGAAGAAGAGAAGGTGGGAATGGGGAAAGGAAAGGAGAAAGGGTTTGCTGGTTTTGGTTTTGGGATCGCGATGGGGAAGAAGAAAGGGGAGAGGGAAAGTGAATGAGCGTGAGAAAGAAAGAGTGAAGAAATTGGGGGCGCGTGGACCCCACGCGCTGAATATAATTTTTTTTGTCTAAAATTTGTTAAAAAACAAAAATAAATATTAATGACTAATTTGACACCTTGGAAGATAAAAATTAGGTGTCAACACCTACAAGTCTTCACAGGGTCTAAGGTTTATATGGATTCACAAAATCTTATAGATGAGATGTGAAAGGTTCTGAAGGCAATGCATACGACTGAGACTAATAAAGTGAAGTTTGCTTCCTACCAACTCAAGGATATGATGCATATTTGGTAAAATCAATAAGAGAAAATCATGGTGAGAATGTTGAACCTATAGTCTAGCTAAGATGAGTTTGAGAGTGACTTCCTAACTACTTCTTTCCTAAGGAGTTGAGGAAAGCTAAAGTAGAGGAGTTGTGGATCTAAAGCAAAAGGGGATGACAATTAAAGATTATATTCTTAAGTTCACCCAATTGTCAAGATATGCTCCAAAGATGGTTTTAGAGATGGGGCCAAGATGAGAAAGTCTGTTTCAGGGTTAGGTAAACATGTAAAGATTAGAGTGCAAGGCATCATTGCTGATTTATGACATGGACATCTCTAGGCTTGTAGTGTATGCTCAACAGGTAGGGGATGATAAAAGGGAAGGATAGGAAAGAGAACTTAAGCAAGAGGGCCAAATCAACTTGCAGGAACCTAGTCATGATCGAATTGCATGCAATAATCTTATTACTCGAACTTAGTGAGTTGGGAATCATTTATTGTGATTGTGATTATTAGATTAAGTGTCACGTTCCGATACACTAACTATTTGGATTAGGTGTTATGTTCAATCAGGTGTAATATATTAGCACATCATTGGATCGGATATGACATTGTGACATGCTAACAATTTGGGTGTGTGTCCCATGAAAGAATTATTACTTATTTGTATTGCGATTGATGATTATTGTTACTCTTTCCTTATGTATGTAGTTTACTAAGGGGTGGTTGCTTCTTTACATTTCACTTTTTGGAATAGCCGCGTGATCCTTCTAGTACACCATCTTTATGTGTACTGATGCTGCACTTGCTCTTTCTTTGTTGAGTATAGGGTATCTTCAGGCGGTTGTTGACAAAATTCAGTTATGAGACCAGTGATCTATCAGATTTAAGAGCCAGCTTGTTCAAGCTGCCATGAACTCATCTTTGCTTCTTAATCCATTTGTTTTTGGATTCGAACACTTAGTTTATTTGTGTTATGATTTTCCTGGGGTTACATCCCCATATGTTGGACACATGGTTAGAGTTTTGACGTAACGACTTTCAGACCCTGGGGAGGGGGGGTACTTTTCGCATTAATTGCTAGATTATTTTATTTTGAGTTAATGAGAACTCAACTTGACTCTATTTTAACATGTATCCACATCTTTAATGCTTATCTCTTGTTAGTTTCGCCTATTGAGTTGTAATATTGGTTCTTCCACAGAAGGGTTATTAGTATCGGTACCACTCGCGACCTAGTTAGGATCGTGACTCTCACACATGAATTCTTTTGACTTTTTTTATTCAATGACTAATTTGGATTTATTAGGACCCTTGACAAAAAAAAAAGTGTCACATCATTCTTGTTTTATCTCGTTTTATTATATATAGAGATAGACTAAAGTTAAATTTTATTTATCCATAATGTTAATTAGGCTCACTAAATCAAAGATAAGGTAGTGTCTTGAAAATCGTTAAGCAGTCGTTCGGTACGCATAATGTAATAAACAAGGATATTTCATGAAATTATTTTATTCCACCTTAGTTTTCATATGTAATAGTAATTCCACCATTTTTAACTTTATCATCTTATTGATAAAATACTACATGTGTTGAGACAATGTTATCTTAACACCCATATTATTATCTTTATCCCACACATACACCCATCTAACTCTAAACCTTTTGTTCTAAAGGATTCAGTACCTATTGCTGTTTTTTGTTCATAATTCCAAACTTTGGTCGTAAAGCATATGTTGGGTTTGTTCCAGATATAGTCTCAGTGTCTCACTCAAACTTTGTTCATTATAATAGTCAAATTATTAAGCTACTTGTTGAAGCACTAAAACAATCAAAATTTCACTTTTTGTACTATTATAACAAAAAATGCATAAAAATTAGTAAACATTAACTATATATTATGCGTGAATTTCTAAAAACATATTAAACGAAAAAACTCTTTCTTTCTTGCAGATCTCCATCTTCATCTCCTTTTGCATTTTCTAAAACCTTGCTTTGATAGATTAGAAATTTCTTAGTTTGCCGATGTCATTCAAATAATACCATTTAATTTGAGGTTAGATTAAGAAGATAAATTTTGCCTAAAGGTTTAAAATATCATTCAATTATAATGTATTGAACTATTCTAATTCTAAGTTTAAAATAGGAAATACTCTTGTGCTGGTAATATGGAGGCACTTATCTAGACAACATTGACGTTAAACTTACTAATTAATTTATTAATCAAATTTCATCTGTTTTTTCGTCAATTTTTATAATTAATTGTCTCAAATTTTTTCGTGTATGCCATTGATTTATTTAATTAACAATGATACCGCAAAACAAATAACCATCCGTGAATCCTTGCTATTTTTGGTAAGAAAATAATTAGAGCCCTAATTGGCTTATACTACAGCTAGTTTATTATTAATACATAACAAATAATTACCTAAAATAGTCATCTTAATCCTAAGAGAACTCGAAGTAATTGAGGGTTTCTGTATATATCTATATACCTATGAATGGGCAAGATGGAGTATTAAATTTTGTTTCTACAACATCAACTATGGGGATGAATTTTGATGATAAACAACTGATAACCTCTCTTCTTAAATTTATTAGTTCAATTTCAACTTGTTGACTTGTATGGCAGTAAGAAACCTTTTCAATTATTTGAGACGACTACAATTGCAAGTGTTCATCATGTGTTCACTCAGTTAAAGAAAAAAACTAAGAACATCAATAGGGCACTTGTTGGTGGCGGCGGCTCATGGAAAGGAGTCAGACAATAGTAGACCAATTTATGACAAGAAAAGATCACTGATTGGGTTCAAGAAAACTTTCCGTTTTAATGAAAAAATCATGTCTGGAATATGAAAGAATATCGTCTTTGTGATAATATACTAAAGGCCTTAAGACAACGTGGTCATGTCCCATTATCAGGAGCGTCAATGTAGAGAATGTTCTTGCCAGTTCTTCGTCACAACATCAAGAAACTGTAGAGAATGTCTTGCCAATTTTTCGCCACAACATCAAGAAATGTGAAAAGCCAAGATTTGAGAGAATTTAAAGGTATTCCATGTGATTAGTTAAACAGTATTTCGAATGGCAACATAATTAGCCCACTCGGCTTCTGCAAAAGAAGAAGAATTCCCTGCTCGTCCGGATAATGACATTGCTACTTACCACAAACAACTTGAAACGATGGTTCCTTACATTCCCGAACCACCAAAAGAAGATGAAGCTGATTCAATCCCACGAATATTTTTACATTGGTTATACAAATCTCTGGAGTTAAAAGTTATCAAGTCTTACAATTTTTATAATGCACCTTTAGTTTTCTTTCTACAACAGTCCTTTACTTTGTGGTTTAGAATTATTATTTTATGGAAGTAATTCTTAGATTGTGCTATGACTTACTTTCTGCTTATGTTTCTTCATTCATTATTCAAGAATGCTTATTATATGCTGAAAAGGCTAGTTTGTGGATGTCATTCACCGAGATAGTGATCATCATAGCAAAAGAACAAGTTATGATACCTTTTGTTGTCAAGTTCTAATAGGTCTTGTAAAGCCCAACCACTTCAGTATCCTGGGCCTTTGTGCTGAGATAGGTGTTCCTATGTTTCAATAGCGTTGTCACATGAAGAGACTATACTTGATAGGCCTATCCACAATAGCTAATCTTTTCAGCAATGCCAATCATAAGATGAAATTATGTTGATGTTTAGCTGTGAGTATATAGACAGCTTTGTTGACCAACATCTTATTCTGTTTACGATTTAGTCAACAATAGGTAGACATTGATCTACTGTTAGTTTCTTGGATGAGAGTGCACACCAAGCTACTTGAAAGGCAGAATCTCTTCACACTACCCAGGTTATTCTATTCTATTTCTTTATTCTACTAGTTTTATCGCTTTTGTAGGTATATATTTCAAATTATTAATTTGTGATACTATGTAATGACAAAGAACGTTGCCCATGGTACCAAAGACAGTGTCATCACCTCTGTTTTCAAAATCAAACTCCCCCTCAACTTTGAACACTAATCAAACTTCCTGCTTTATCTCCTGTTATCAATTTTATATTTTACGTTTTGAAAAATCATGATATTTTTATTTTTCTTGATTTCATGTAACAATTTTTTTCAAAAAAGCATATTTAATTACTTATATAAGCTTCAGATGGTTTATAATGAAGTAAATTAATATAAGGATAAAATTAATCATAAAACTCCAAAGGGATGCGGGCCATGATGCACACCAAATACCTCATAAATCCTTCCCTGGTATTCGAGTCAACTTGTGTGATTATTCTATTAGATAATTACTACCTCCCCATCAATACAAGTAATGAATTTATTATTTCTATTGAGATTTGAATCATGATCTCCAAAATTTTGCACCAATTTATATTGACCACTAGAGTACCCTCTTAAATTTGTGTTAGGATTTTCAAAAGTTAATTAAACTAATTTTTAAAGTTAAATTAGATTAAATTAATTTCATATTTTAAAATAAAATCTAAATATTCAAATATTATAAGAAAAATATTGATTTAAGCCAAAATATGTTGCAAACAATTTTGAAGTATTTGAATAAACTTAGAAAGAACACTTATTTTTAATTCAAAATTACAAAAGTAATCCATAAGCCATAAAATGAAAAGCCAATCTAAATGGACTCTTAAATGGCCTTGTTATTATGAATAAGCTCACAACATCTAATCTAAATATATATAAAAAAATAAATTATAATTCATTTCTTATAAAAAGTAAAAATATTCAGAATAATATTTCTAAACAAAAGTGAAGAGATTCAACATTTCAACCGTGTCAAATATTTCTATTATAAATGTTACGCCCCAAGAGCGTACCCTTGGCATGACCAACACTTGAAGAACCATTGTTGATCCCTCAAGAGAATCACATGGCCTCATCGTTACATCATACTCAACAGCGAACGAATACTCAGGAAAGTCATTATTTTAGATAAATAAAACTCAAAATAATAGTTTTACTTAAATTTGAAAAAGAATAAATTGATTTGAAAAATATTTTTCAAAAACCTTTAAACCAATCAAACAGAAAATTGTAAAACATTTTTCGGAAAATATTTTCCTCCGTACCAAACACACCCTAAATCCACAAAATCGTCTTCCCTTATCATGATCAATAGACTAGGAGCCACTACAACAACAACAATGTACCCAGTGTGATCCCACAAGTAGAGTTTTGGGAGGATGAAATGTACGCAAACTTTATCACTACCTCATAGAGATAGAGAGACTGTTTTCGAGAAATCTTCGTCTCAAGAATCAAGCCACATAAGCAGAAAATACTAGATATTAAAAAAAAAAAAACGATATGAAAAAGTAACAATTAGGAGCCACCACGCCTCATCATAATATACATGTTTACCCTCGTAAATGGTAATTAAGCCTATTCCCATGGGGCTCATGCAGTTTCATTCCCTTGATTCAACACTCTATATATACATAGCAAGATGGAGTATTAATTTTCTTTCTACAATGTCCTCTCTCTCTCTCTCTTTCTCTCTCTCTTCTTGATAAAATATGGGGATGAATATTGATGAACAACAACTCCTGGGGTATCTTCTCAGATATGTTACTGGTGTGCCTATTCAGTGCGACCGAATTCGATATGTTGACTTGTATGGCAACAAGAAGCCATCTGAGTTATTCGATACCACTACTACTAATCATTATCATTATGTCTTCACTCGGTTAAAGAAGGTAAAAGCAGAGAATGGTAACAACTTCAGCAGGAGATTTGTTGGCGGAACATGGACAAGAAAGGCCGCTACTAGACCAGTTTACAACAAGGAAAGATCAGAGATTGGGTTCAAGAGAGCCTTCCGTTTTGATGAAAATAACCTGGCCTGGTATATGACAGAATATCACCTTAGTGATAGAATACTTGAGGACTTGAGATTACGTGGTCAAATTCGACATGAGGTACTCGTTGTGTGTCGCATTAGGTGTAATGTCATTACAGAGAATTTTGTTGCCAACTCTGTCCCAATTTCTTCATCACAATGTCAAGAAACTGTGAAATCCTTTGCTCAAGAAAATCAAGATTTGGGACAATCTAACGTAATCTCGAATCGGAACATGATCCGCCCAGTTAGTTTAGTCTTAAAAGAATCAAATGTGACCCAATTGCCTGCTTCAATAGAAGAAAAATGCTCTGTTCCTGTGGCTCATCAAGAAACTCCCTCTGTTAGTTACGTCGCAAGAGAAGAAGAATGCTCCGTTCCTGTGATTCATCAAGAAAATCCCTCTGTTAGTTTACCCCCAAATGAATCAAATGTGGTTGCTGCAAAAGAAGAAGAAGAATGCTCTGCTCATCCGGATAATGACATTGCTAGTTACCACAAAAAACTTGATGCATATGCTGCCTCTGTACTCGAAACAATGGTTCCTTACATTCCAGAACTACGAGAAAATGAGGATGATACCGCACTTTTCTGCGAAGATTTTTATATTGGTCATACAAATCTGTGGAGTTAAAGAGTGTCCCTTGAAGTTTCTCTGATTATGAATTCTTTCTTATTCATGTGTATGGTTTCTTTAGAATTTAATGAGCAACAGCTATCTTAGGAGAATTCGGTTTAGTTTTCTTAACAACTTTGATTATTTTCATCATTTTTCAGTTAGTTAGGTGAAACTCCAAGAGCAAGTTCAAAACACAGCTTTCCTGATAGCATTAAACACACAAGAAAAGTTGGAACTGAAGCTGGGTTAGCTAATATGCACAAGCCTAAAATATGAACATCTACATTAATCTACAAAGATTTACTACTAATTAACTTTAACTATTGCTAGTATTTAGTAACACTTGTTTAAAGATGATCAACTCATGTTTTATTTAAAGCTTTTGTGAGCAAGTTTTCCAGTTTCTCTCTTGTCTTCACGTAACGGATGGAAATCAAGTTTTTCGGAATCTTTTTATGAATAAAATGACAATCGAACTCAATATGTTTAGTTCTTTCATAATAAACCTGATTTGAGACAATATGAAGAGTAACTTATCTCAACATTAATAAATAGGAATAGGATAAGTTATTCCTCCCTAGGTCGAATAATAATCTCATGATGACTTATCCTATGATAAAATATCTATAATAACAAAAATATCCTCCGTAAGACTCTTTTTTGTATACTACTTTTACATTCGTATATACTAGTTAGTATCCGCGCGATGCACGGACATTATATTTTATTAAAATATAACTATAGTTGTGATTTTATATATTTAAACATGTTAGATCATATTAAATCAATAAATACCTAATTTTTATCTTATTTTACAATAAAATATACCTAAATATTTATAGATAAAATTATCAAATATCTTTTAGATTTACTCCAAATATCTTAATTAGATAGAAAAGTTTGAAAGTATAAAATGATTAAAAAATAAGGGTACTATACAACAACAACAACAACAACAACAAACAACAACATACCCCAGTGCCTCAAAAGGCTCCCGCTCATTGCGGGGTGAGGGGGGGTCGAATGTACGCAGCCTAACCCCTATGTTTAAGAACATAAAGCGGCTGTTTCCAGATGACCCATGAGGAGCTAGGGTACTATGATTTAGAGAATTATTTTAAAATCTAGAAAAATAATTCTTTTTCTATATTATCTTAATTAATACTTGTACTTTTCTTGACTTCAATATTTCTTATTTTACAAAAAACATATATGTTTTATTTTTAACTAAGCAAAAAATCTTTACTAAGAATTTATTTTTTGGTTATGCTTATAGTTTATCATAAACAAAATTCCTGATAAGCAAAGATGGACAGAAATAATGTAATTAGTATATTTTATCTTTCTCAAACTGCACATGTGAGATAATAATGAAAATATTTTTATTATTGTTACAAAAATATAAAGTGCAGTTAATAATTAATTTAGTCTTACAACTTACTGTTATGTCAAAAAAATGGCTTTTTATTGAAAAGAAAATTCAAAAATCGATTGAAAATTCAATTAAATTAAGCGAAAACCAATTTTTGAAATTCCAAAGGAAAACAGAGTCGCCACCTAATTTTAAGGATAATTAGGAAACCAGTAAAACATTTAAAAAGATCTAACAGAACAATCCTTTTAAAATCCAGAGAAAAGGTTCGGGTTCACATTTCCACCTCGAGAAGGTTTTACGCACTCGAAGTGTCTGCTAAATACAGTTATCCGACGATTAGAAAATTTGACTAACTTTTAAAGATTTGATTGATTTTAAAAAAAAAGTTGACTAGTTTAAAAATTGACTAATTTTGAAAAAAAATGGCTAAATTTAAAAGAATGTAACTAAATGTGAAAGAATTGATTAAGTTAAAAAAACGTATTGATTACATTTGAGAGAACTAACCTACTTTAAAAGAATGTTGACTAAATTTGAAAGACTTGACTGAATTTGAAAAATAACTAAATTTGAAAGACTTGATTAAATTTGAAAAAATAACTAAATTTGAAAGACTTGACTAAATTAAAGACTTAAACATGCATTTTTCAAATTAGAGAATCACAAAAATCAAAATTAAACTAACATAAATGGTTTGGCTTTTGGGGGAAATTTAATTAGATTGAAACCAAAAAAAATAAAATGTTAGTGTTAGTACATAATAACAAATATATCAAATAATTGTACAAATACAAAAATAAGAAGATCGAATTGAAATAAAATTTGGGCTAGGCAGGCCCAATCTTCCACCTGTCAAACAAAATCTTTGGGCCTGCCAGGCCCATTGAAATATTCTGCCCGGCTTCTGCTAATGGGCTTGGCCCATTTTGCCTGTGATAAAGATTGACTTGAAAAGGAGTTTTGGGCCTCCATGGCCTAGGGAAGGCAGGATGTGGAGTCCAAAACGGGTTTGAAGCATCGTTCATGCAAAGAAAAATGATAAAGATTAGCAAGAGGCTCAGATAATAGTAAACAACCATATTAATTCCCATGAAAATAAAATGACAAACAATGTATCAACTTAGACTTTTGCACATTAAGAAATAGACTATAACTTGAGTTAAAGTCTTAAGGTATAGAAACAGTGAAGGATAAGTAACACATAGAAACAGTAAATGCTAGCTAAGATACTTAAAGCATCATGATCTTATTATCCCAATAACAAACTGTTCTAAAACAGAGAATCAACAAGTAGCCATAACAATACAAATGAACACATTTGGACATATAAACAGTTTGTAACTTAAGACTTGAAGTTTGAGGGATATAAGGCAATAAAAGGATGCAAACGAACTCAATAACAATGTTAAAGGAACTGCATTCCTAAAAGGAAGAGCTAACAACCAATTTAAGGATCAGATCACATCAGAAAACAATTGTTGAATCAACATGACAGTAGCATCCCAATCTCATTTTCGCATCTAGATCAATGGATAACCATTAGAAGAAAATACGACCCCAAGGAAACTAAAACGACATGACAAACGAACAGCTCAAGACATTCACATGTTTGACAGTAAAAAGACTGAAAGATAGATGCAAGATGAACTCAACCAAGAGATCATAGTTTCACAGGTTGTGTTCATCTAATAATAATCTTAATAAATCTGATGGAGATTGAGATACATTTGATGACATAAACAGAGAAAGAGATCAACATAAGAGACAAGCCAGTATCTCAACTTTATATTTAGATCATTAGATAACCATTAAAGGCTAACACAAGCAACAAAAAACTGAAATAAGCAGCAGAATAATAACTTAAAATCTCTACACAGCTATTTCAAATAAAGGAACAGAATCATATTTTCTGCGGTAGCAGCAACATATACCATCATTCATGATCCTAAAACTCTAACTTAAGATGGACGAAACTAAATGAAAACAAAATAACTAGAACACATGCCAACATACTATATGCACGTAGCGACGAGATTGCAACATTCGATAATAACCAATCAATGAACTAATATCTTATACTATCAGTTTCAAACTTCGACAATGCAATATACATGAAGTTGAGAGCAACAGATTGCCTCAGCCAACATCAATGTCACCTTTATTAATAAAATCACAACTAGGAGAAATCAAGATGATAAAACAACAACCCCGGACACTTACTAGAAGATATCAATTATAGAGCCAAACTTACATATTTTGGGAGATAAGCAGAAGGTTTTCAGAACATAAGTCTTTCTCATTACATTAAAACAAAACGAGAACTCAATTTGACATCACCTTGATGTTACACAGTTATGTCACACCAACAGCGCGCTGTGTGGATAGTGTTTGCCAAAAAAAAAAAAACAAACTAAATGCATCTTTCAGAACCCAAAACAAAACATTACTCAAGTGCATTAACAAGCTGGAAATTGAACATTGCAGCAAATACCATTTCAGCGCTAAGTTAATTTTTAGTAGTTTATCAAAATCAGGGCGACAGTAACAACATCACAAACATAGCCCTAGAACTTTTTTATTAATCGAACAACAGTAACAGCACAACATCCACCTTTCATTGCAGGGAATTTCAGACAATATCCAATAAAATACAACCAGAATGCTTTCGACATATCTTCAAGGTTCACATTCAAATAAAATTATGCAGCTTCAACAGAAAAATGAAATTGGAGTATTACCTTTTTTGGAGCAGTGAACTGAGACGAGAAGCTTGACGAAACTTCTCTACCACCAAGAATTTCGTCTATACCTTCCCTGACCAAAAATCCTCAACTTCAAGACCCTCAAAGCCTAACCAGCTTCTCAGAAATTTGTTCGAGGATCTGTAAACTTTTTCGGATTCTGGCAATAAGAATAACTACTTAGTTTGAATAAGTTGTTCTAGGGTTTTTCAGAATGATCCACGGGTTGATTTCGCATCCCAAACAATGAGGAGAAGTTTCAATTTATAGGAAACGACTAGGTTTAAAAATGGAAAAAAAATCGAATTTGGGAAATTTTGATTCGAAATTTGAATTTCGAATCTTGAAAATCTTTGCGTTTCAATCTTTATCCGTCAATTGCGGAATAAAGAATCTGAAGAAGAGATCGTTGAGTGGGACGTTGAGGAGAAAAAGGGGAGTTGTCGGGTTTTTGACCGTTGGTGCGGCGCGACTGGGATTTTTGGTCGTATTTGGTGCTTGGTTTTGGTTTATGTTCCACGAGGAAGAGGGAAAGGAGAAAGGGTCAGAGGCACAGGTTATGAAGGAGAAGAAGAGAGAGATCGGGGAGAGGGTTGGGGATCGGCTAGGGTAAAGGGAAAAGGAAATGAAGAAGAAGAAGATGGGAATTTTGAGGAATTGGGGGCGCGTGGCCCCCACGCGTCTATAATTATTTTTTTTGGAAACAAAATGTTTAAAAATATAAAAAAATAAAAATAAAGCCCTGTGAGTAATTTGACACCGCAGAGGGTAAAAATTGGGTGTCAACAGTTGTCCCTTTCTTTGGATGCGACCGATGAAAGATATCGTGGACAAAGAAATTGACTAACTCAATTTTTAGCTGACCACATTTCCATCTTATGAAATGCTGGCTTTGAGACTTAAGGAGTGAATGTTGGAATGCAGCCGAGTTTTCAAAATTGAGCCCGCCTACATATCCTTGGACCTAGGAATCAGGCTGGTTGTAGTTCGACTCAATCGGTTGAAAAGAAAATTTCTTATTCGGAGATGTCCTTTGGTTCAAGAGGAATGACAACAAAATTAAGCTGAGAAATGTTGTCACTCAGATTAGAACATTTGCCTCTGGCGAGAGTCGAGAGCACCAAAGGCGAAACTGAAAATAAATTAACTGACTCACAGAAATTCCCACAAGCCTTCTTACAGGGGTGTGGTTATATAGTGGTGGTAGTTGCTTCCCAGCTCGTGCCCGAAGGGTTTGATGCCTCCTCCAGATTATGTCCCAGTTCACTGCAAAGAAAAAGGTTCCACGTTGTGCTGCGTCCTACTTGATGACGTCCACATCTGTGGTTTGTTTTGAGATTTTCATCCTTTCGGATGTTCTCGACAGGGCTAGAACAAAATGTTAGTAAAATCATAATTTGAGATGGAATCTTTTACCTTGTTCCTTCGGCATGAATGATTCTTCTGCGAGGGTGTGTAATGGTCCCTGAATAATATAATAATACTCTTTGTAATTCTCTGCAAAGGTATGTAATAATCCCTGTCGGCAGTTGAATATAGTAAACTTTCTATGATTCTTCTGCGAGAGTATGTAATAATCCCTGTCGGCAGTTGAATAAATAATACCCTCCATAATTCTCCTGTTAGGGTATGTAATAATCCCTGTCGGTAGTATAATATAATAAGATTTCCATATCTCCTGCGAGGATATCTAATAATCCCTGTCGGCAGTTGAATAAAATAATACTCTCCATAATTCTCCTGCTAGGGCATGTAATAATCCCTGTCGGCAGTTGAAATAAGATAATAAGCTCTCCATATCTCCTGCGAAGTATCTAATAATCCCTATCGGCAGTTGAATATAATAATAAGCTCTCTGTAGTTCTTTTGCGAGGGTATGTAATATTCCCTGTCGGCAGCTGAATAAAATAATAAGCTCTCCGTAGTTCTTTGCGAGGGTATATAATAATCCATGTCGGCAGCTGAATAAAATAATAAGCTCTCCATAATTCTCCTGCGAGGGTATGTAATAATCCATGTCGGCAGTTGAATATAATAATAAGCTCTCCGTAATTCTCCTGCGAGGGTATCTAATAATCCCTGTCGGCAGTTGAATATAATAATAAGCTCTCCGTGGTTCTCTGCGAGGGTGTATAATAATCCCTGTCAGCAGCTGAATAAAATAATAAGCTTTTCGTAGTTCTTTGCGAGGGTATATAATAATCCCTGTCGGCAGTTAAATATAATACTTTTCGTGATTTGATGATAAACCTCACCATTTCGCTCCGTTAATACAAGATAATAATCCTTACCATTTCGCTCCGTAAAGT
>JAABOM020053876.1:0-15484 GCA_011800125.2 Solanum clarkiae | reverse complement strand
GTAAGTGCCTTTATGTGCCAAGGAAGAATCTAGATTTCATGCCAAGTAATATGAAATCGAGTAGCCTTACATACCTCATTGTACGACCTCTCTATTACCTCGAGA
This sequence comes from Solanum clarkiae, assembly GCA_011800125.2. Taxonomy (NCBI): domain Eukaryota; kingdom Viridiplantae; phylum Streptophyta; class Magnoliopsida; order Solanales; family Solanaceae; genus Solanum; species Solanum clarkiae. The sequence goes on along the minus strand of JAABOM020053876.1, from coordinate 15,379 downwards.
TAACCTTATTTTCCTCCAAATATTTATCTACAATATAGTAGATGATAAAACTAGTATTAGTAGCCAATAGATACATCTTGGCAGCCCAATCTCAAAATAAAAAAAACAACATATGGGCAACAAGCGGATAATTATAAGCCCAACATATTTTTTCAACCATTCCACCCCTAATCGTATTTTCTAATACACATTATCATATACATATCATGTGCATCCTATTATAGTGCCATAATAGGTCTTACAACAGCCTATAAAGTACAACACACAACAATTCTATGCAACATACAAATAGGCGGCATAACGTTACATCCCTTCACTACATTTCGACGTCGATATTTCCAAAGCCGTTCCAACTTTACCCAAACAATCCCCACCATGTATACATATAAAATCAGTCCTACAATAGTTCAAAAATAGTGCTCAAAATAGATTGAGGATGTGAGACCATAGTCCTCAATCAATCAGCCCACAAGTTCCTATTGTGAGCGCAATTACGATATCACACAATAACTCACTTTCACGGACTATAAAAATGGTGCAACAGCCCTTATACATCATTATAGAACCAATAATCATTGAGAACAGTAGCATCCCTTCATAATCAATCCAATCAAAAAGAGGAAAGCATCCAAATAAACAAGAAAAATGTATAACAACTTTTGGAACACATGCTGTCCAACAATTTCAGCATAAACATAACCAACATAGTCTCTTGTTTTTCATACGAAAACTATAATAAACACGTGATTACACTTACTTACCATTACCTTTAAGGTGTAGGGCCTCTCCAAGAACCCTAAAAGTCTCCTTGTGGCTGGTTTCCTAGGTTAAGAAAGTGTAGAGAGAAAGCTTGTGAAAGCTGATTTTTTTTCCAAGTTAAGAACGACTTAAAGGTGCTACCTGTAAGCCTTTTTAAAGGAGCCTTTGGCCAAATTTCTTGTGTGGTTTAAGCCTCATAATATCAAGGTATTGATACAGCAACTTGGTCCTTTCACTTGGGCCTAATTGGGTTTCAAAGTTGATGGGTCTTGGCTGCCCATTTTCCTAATTCCTCTTCACTTAGTTTGTGCCCAATTAGTCAAGTGGGTTATTATGTACTTGAGACCTTTTATGATTTATCTTGGGCTTTAAGTATTTTATATTTATGATGGTAAAACAAGGGCTAAAGTTACACTCTTAACACAGTCTTTATTCATTATCGAACTTAGATAAATTTGACGTCGGGTCTCGTCTCCATTTATCTAGTAAATTTAAGCTAAGAAAGTAGGTGACTAACCTGCTAGCTTCCTAAGTCCTACATTCACCTCACTTCTCTCATTTCATTTAGGGTCGTGATCTCCTCAATTTGACTTAAAACTTATTTACACTCGACCCTCTTGAACACTAGACATACTTATCGCCCTCTAATTTGAGATTCAAGCACTTTTAAAAATTGGCGCTAATTTGAAAAGCCATATCACGTTTTATTTGCATAGTACTAGTATTGTAAGATGTGGGGTATTGCATCATCCCCCCCCCTGGAACAGTCGTCCTAGAATGTTAGCACAATTGGATAGCTTAACCAAGTTTAAACCTTTACTTACATAAACTTTTAACAACACACTAAGTATTCAATCACACGTACCTATTAGTGTCCCAATTTTGCATGTTGGACTTCCTCTTTAGCTTCAAATAAGTAAGGGTATTTTGATTTCATCATGTCCTCGGCCTCCCATGTTATTTCTTCTGCTTATTGGTTTCTCCAAAGTACTTTTACTGAAGTTATTTATTTATTCCTTAGCTTCTTAACTTGATGATCCAGAATAGAAATAGGTACCACTTCACATGTGAGATCTTCTGTAAGCTGCATGTCTTCAGTAGGAGTTATATGGGATGGGTCACCTATGCATTTTCAAAGTATTGAGACATGAAAAGCTGGATGAACCATTGAAAGCTCTTGGGGTAGCTCTAGTTCATATGCAACTTGCCCAAACTTCTTAATAATTTTATATGGCCCTATGTAATGTGGGCTCAATTGTCCTTTCTTACCGAACCTCATAACCCCTTTCATCGGACACACCTTTAAAAATACCCAATCCTTTACTGAGAATTCCAGTCCTCTCCTTCTAGCATCCGTATATGATTTGTGACAACTTTGGGCTATTTCTGGCTGCTGTTGTATTACCTTAACTTTTTCCATGGCTTGTTCTACTAGATCCGTCCCAAGCAAGTTGGTTTCACCCACTTAAAACCATCTAATTGGCAACCTACATTTCCTTCCATACAAAGATTCATAAGGTGCCATCTTGATACTTGAGTGGTAGCTATTATTATAGGCAAATTCAATAAGTGGCAAACGGTCCACCTAACAAGCTTTAAAGTCTAATGCACAAGCTCATAACATATCTTCAAGTGTCTGAATGGTGCATTCTGCTTGACCGTTTGTTTGAGGGTGGAATGCTGTACTCAAATTCACTTGTCTCCCTAAACTTCTTTGTAAGTACTTCCAAAACTTTGTAGTGAATTGAGCTCCTCAGTCAGATATAATAGAGATTGGGACTCCATGTAGCCTGACTATCTCTTTGAGGTATATCTTGGCATACTCTTCAGTTGTATAATCACTCCTGACTGGCAAGAAATGTGCTGACTTTGTGAGTCTATCAACTATTACAGCATATGGAGTCAAATTTCTGAAATGAGCAAGGTAACCCGGCAACAAAATCCATATTGATCATATCCCACTTCCATTTGTGAAGCTCTATACATTGTATATAACCTCCTGGTTTTGGTGTTCTACTTTCACTTGTTGGAAATTTGGACATTGAGCTACAAGTTCTGCAGGGTCCTTTTTCATGCCTCCTCACCAAAACATTCCATTCAGATCATGATATATCTTAGTTGATCCTGGATGGATGGAATATCGGGAATGATGGGCTTCTTCTATTATCCTTTTCCTTAGTCCATTAATATCAGGCATATATAATCTATTTTGGCAATAAAGTACTCCATTTTGTGTAAGGTCAAAGCCCTTTATCATACCCTGACTCACCTTTTTCTTTAAGCTGTTATAGAACAGGATCCTCGAACTGTTTTTCTTTCACCTTCATTACTAATGAAGATGCTGCTGCATTATGTACAATAACCCCTTCTTTTGGAGTTTCAAGAAGGTGAACTCCCAAACTGGCTAGCTGACGTAGATCCTTAGCCATTCCTTAACTTACCACAACTTGATCACCAGTATTTATGATTGCCTTACGACTCAGAGCATTGGCTGCCACATTTGCCTTCCCCGGATATTATAGTATATCAATGTCGTAATCCTTTATTAGCTCTAGCCATCTTCGCTGTCTTAAATTTAGGTCTTTCTGCTTAAAAATGTATTGCAAACTCTTATGATATATAAATATGTCAACGTGAACGCCATACAAATAGTGGCGCCATATTTTCAGAGCAAACACAACCGCTGCTAGCTCAAGATCATGCGTTGGATAGTTTTTCTCATATGGTCTTAGTTGTCTAGATGCATAAGCAATTACCCTACCATGTTGTGTCAATACACACCCTAAGCTAACTGCTGAAGCATCGCAATACACTGCATACTCTCGGTACCTTCTGTAAGTACTAGCACAGGTGCAGAAGTTAGCTTATTTTTCCACTCCTGGAAGCTCTTTTCACATGCATCATTCCATTGGAACTTGGTTGCTTTATGTGTCAACTTTGTTAGAGGTGCAGAAATAGAAGAAAAACCTTTAACAAACCTCCTGTAATAACCTACAAAACCTAGGAAGCTCCGAACTTCTGTGGGTGTCATTGGTCTTGGCCAATCTTTCACAACCTCTATTTTTTGCGAATCAACCCTTATTCCCTCATTGGACACAATATGACCCAAAAATGCCACTGATTTTAGCCAAAATTCACATTTAGAAAACTTGGCATACAACTGCCGATCACGAAGAACATGTAACACCTGTCGTAAGTGATTTGCGTGGTCCTCTTCTAATCTTGAATATACCAAAATGTCATCTATAAACACTATCAAAAATACATCCAAGAATGGCTTGACTAACCTATTCATCAGATTCATAAAAACTACTGGTGCATTCGTTAGCCCAATGACATAACAAGAAATTTAAAGTGACCATAGTGTTTTCTGAAAGCAGTCTTAGGAATTTCTTCCTCCTTCACCCTCACTTGGTGATTCCCTGATCTCAAATCAATTTTTGAAAAGCATTTGACACCCTGTAACTAATAAGAGAAATCATCAATCCTGGGGAGGGGGTATTTATTCTTAATTGTCACCCTATTCAATTGTTGATGGTCGATACACATTCTCAAGGTGCCATCATTTTTGCATACAAATAAGACTGGTGCACCCCAAGGAAGATCTTGCCTCAACAAAGGCCAACATACCCTAAGGAGGAGAAATGTCCAAATGGCCTATCTTCCTAGCAAGTGACTGAACATCTAGAGCTAAGGGCCTCTCCTCATCCCTCAAGAATGCCAAACTCCCCATAATAGTAGCCTTCCAACTTAAAGCATCAGCCACTACATTGGCCTTTTAGGGGTGATATAGAATAGAGATATCATAGTCTTTAAGCAACTCCGACCACCTACGTATTCTCATGTTTAGATTAGGCTGAGTAAAGATGTATTTGAGACTCTAGTGATCAGTAAAGATCTCAGAATACACCCCATAAAGGTAATGTCACCACAACTTCAACACAAATCCAACCATAGATAACTCCAAGTCATGGGTAGGGTAGTTCTTCTGATACATCTTCAGCTGTTTAGAAGCATAGGCTATCACCTTCCTCCTTTGCCTTCCTCCTTTGCTTCAATACGCCATCCTAACCCACACCTGAAGCATCACATATACCACAAATGGAACGCCCTCCTCGGGTGAAGCGAGAATAGGTGTTGAAGTCAACAAATCCTTGAGCTTTTGGAAGCTCACTTTAGAATCATCTGACCACTGAAACACCACAACATTTTGAGTCAATGTAGTCAATGGGGCTTCTATAGATGAAAAACCTTGAACAAAATGCCAAAATTACCCCTCTAAACCAAGGAAACTTCAAATCTCGATCACCGAAGTAGGCCTAGTCCACTCACAACAGGTACTACCTTGGCCAAATCGACCATAATACCCTCTTTTGACACAACATGACCAACAAATATAATAGACTCAAGACAAAACTCGCACTTTAAGAACTTGGCATACAACTTATCTTCCCTAAATCTCTAGAGTACGTTCTTCAAGTGCTGAACATGATCTGTCTAGCTTTTGGAATAAACCAAGATATCATCTATGAATGCAATCCTGAAGATGTCTAAATAGGGCCTGAACACTCGGTTCATCAACTCCATAAAAGCAGCAGGGGCATTTAGTCAACCCAAATAACATAACAACAGACTTATAATGCCCATAACGGGTTTAGAAAGCTGTCTTCGAGATATCAGACTCCCAAACTCTTAACTGATGGTAACTGGACCTCAAGTTAAACTTGGAGAACACCGAGGCACCGTACATCTAGTCAAAACGATCATCAATATGAGGCAAGGGATACTTGTTCTTGATGGTCACTTTGTTAAGTTGATGATAGTCAATACACATACACATAGTGCCATCCTTCTTCATCTCAAAAAATATAGGGGCACCCCAAGGAGATAGACTCGGATGAATAAAGACCTTCTTCAACAGATCTTCCAATTTTTCCTTCAACTCCTTCAATTCCATCAGGTCCATCTAATAAGTAGCAATAGATATAGACTTAGTGCCTGATTTTACATCAATAGCAAAGTCAATGTCACAATCCAGAGGGGCATCAGGAAAATCAGTTGGAAATATATCCATAAACTCTCTAGTAACTCTAGTAGTCTCCAATGATGGGGACTCTCAGGAAACAACCTGAATATGCAGTAAATATTCCAAACACCCCATCCCCATCAATTGACAAACATGCATGTAAGAAATAACACTCTTAGGATAGGAACTAGGTGCTCTAATCCACATTAACTAAGGCAACTCGAGGCAAGGTGAGGTCACGATCTTCACATGATAATCAAGAATAACATGATAAGGTGATGACCAATCTATGCCCAATATTACATCAAAATCAACCATATCCAACAATATCAGATCAAAAACAGTATTTCTCCCTATGAAAGTCACAACACAACCTCAATATACCCCATTCACTACTAAAGATTCAACTATCCAGGCGGAAACACTGATAGACTTGGCAAGCAGCTCACACATAATATCAATATCCAAAGAAAAATAAGCTAACACATAAGAATAAGGAGAGTATGGATCAAATAATTCTTAAGTTGAATGGTAGCAGACTAAATTAATACCTGTGACAACTGCATGAACTATTACTAATCTGTAGGCTTCCATAGGCACCACCTCTAAATATACCATGATCTACTTTGGCACCACCTCTCATAGCTTGAGGTGTGTCCCTGGGTATTAATGCTGGAGCTGGACAAGCTGGCTGAGAACCTGAAGTGTAAGAAGGAAGTACTATAGTGATGACAATGATGAGCCAAGTGTCCAATCTCATCATAATGACAAGAAGCCGCATTATCCTGCCTCTAAGATAACTAAGTGAGAGGTGCATGATACGGACAATGTCTATTGCGACACCTCATAACTCTATGCTCTTATGTATCCATGTTTCAAGCCTCATTTGGTCTTTTGGGGTGTATTAGGTTCATTGGAGACTCCTAGTACCTAACGAGTCCAAGACTTCTCTAAGAGTTGAGTTTTGGGTGATGGTTCATGCAAGGGTCAACATTAAACTAGCATAACTCTTAGCATACTTGGAACTGGGTGTCCCACAACATGGAAAATGAAATCCCTTTGAGTTATCCTTGCAACACACTTGGTTTCACCTCATTTTGATGTCGGATAAAGGAGTTATGACCGTTTTCATGAGACCCTCCCGTGCAGTGAAGCCCCATAGGCACCCATACGGGTAGTGTGGCCATGTACTAGTTGTGGGAAATGTTTGGGGATGGAAAATGGCGTGGGGAGGCTGAGTCTTGGTCCACGACTAGTGAAACGGGTCGTGTGACTCACCACTGGTGGTGAGGAGGGGCGTGGAGGTGTTTTAGGAGGCTTGGCTAGGCGTGGGTGGCATTGGAAGCTAAGGCATGGGCCACGACTGCCTTGTACGGCTCGTGTGAAGGAGTATGGGCCGTGGCACCTGGGAATTTGGTGGCCAGCAAAATTTTCTTATCTACATAAGGTGGCACAGACTAGTAAACGGTCAGTGTAACACTACACGGTCAGTGAAAGTGGCCGTCAAAGTGACATCGACGCTAACTTTTTCTCAAGTGTTCTAATTCCATTTTTCTGTCTAAGTCTTATCTCACGGGCACTCCACATGACCCGTGGAGTGCCACATGGCCATTGAAGTCTCAAGTGAGATAACACTTTGCGAATTTTTCCATTCGTTCACTAATGGCGTTTTTCGTAAATTTTAATTATTCTATTGAACTTTTTAGACTTCCAATGCTATCTTAACCTTCCTTAAAGACCTAAACAATGTTCCAAAGGATCAAACTCATTACTCTCATCTCAAATACACTCTCAATTCTCCCAAAAGCCTCCATAAAGCCCCAATTTAATTTCAAGGAAACCCAAGAACAAGATTGGATTCAAAGACCATTTCCAAGCCTCCATTCTTCCCAATCTCAATTCCAAGCAACTCTACACCAAAGGTATGTGGTGTTGAACCATTGGGTCCTTCCACCTATGGTGCCTAAACCATCTCTTAATTAATATTGCATGATTTAAAGTTGATTTTACAAATAGATTTGCTAGTACGAACATGTCTATGAACTGTGTTAAAGCTATGTAAAATTGTGACTATTTTGCCATGTTTTGAGCTATAAATCTTGGATATATTGTAAGATTTGATGAGGATTTTTGATGTATATTGCTTGAGGATTTTGCAAGATATTAATTGATGGTTTTATAATGGATTTTCTTGCATGAATTCATCTTTAAATTGCATGGTATTTTACCCCCACTACACACCCCCAAAGTGTTTGATAAAATATCGGGTTATGGTTTCTTGACAAACTAAAGGTCCAAAGAATGTCTTTGTTATGAATGATGTTATGATGATGAAAGAAGAGTATGTATATGATGTTATGATGATGAAAGAAGAATATGTATATGATGTTATGATGATGATAAAAGGAAAGTATGTGTATGATATCTCTCTATATGGTGTTGGATTGACCATAGCCATTTGAGGGGTATGCCTCAATCACCATGGGAGGTAGGTATGACCATCCTCTAACCTGTCAAGGGGTTTGTATCTTGATAACCTATCAAGGGGTTTGTACCTTGGCACCAGGGTGATGGGGCAACATCATCACTAACCTATCAAGGGGTTTGTACCTTGGTAAACTATCAAGAGGTTTATACCTTGGCGCCTAGGTGATGGGGAAGATCATCACCAATCTACCAAGGGGTTTGTACTTTGGAAATCTAGCTTGGTCCATTCTACACATATGTTATCCTATATAAGCATGAGTTACTTAAGCATATTTTACTTAAGTATTCATCATACATGCAATATTGTTATATTATGCCTATTGCCTATTGTTATGCATTTTGATTATGATGCCTATCTCTTGTTGCATTGCATCCTACATACTTAGTACATTCAAATATACTAACGCATACTCTATGCCTACATGATATTACCATGTAGGAACCAGAGCTCCATTTGCTCATCATCATCTTCTATGTAGCTAGTGGTGTCTATTCACTCTAGTTGGTGAGTCCTCATGTGTGAGGGAAATATCTATGTTCTTAACCTATGTATTAAAGACTATCCTTCTTTTTGGTATACTTTTACTATGAGGGTGAGCCCAATTGCTTGTCTTGGCCCCCATTAAGTCCTATGTTAGAGGTGTGTTAGGCAAGTTATGTATTATGCTTGAGCATTGATTTACTTATGATATTCAAGCTATTTAAATATGAGTCTCTCCCATAGTCCCAATTCCCCTTATTTATGTTTCGTGCATTGTTTTGCATTGCTTCCACAACCAAGGATATGTAATGATATGCTACTAGGATGTTTGGGGTTCCTTCAGGTTCCCCATTCGTCGGTCATATCTAGCCCCTAGGATTGGGTCGTGACATCTAGCCAAATGCCTTGCCTTACCTACACCATAACAATTCCTGCACTCCTGCCACTGAGATGACTATCCCTGAAACTCAATGCCTCGGGGTGAGGGTCTACTAAACTGACCATGTTGTCAGAATCTCTTCCCGCCACCTTGTTTGTAATGTTCAATACTCTCACACATACGTTCATAGTCTAACACCCTCCGGGCTTACAGAGGATCAGGAGGCGTATAGAATAGACATTAGTGCCTTACACCACATGCAGTCCAACACCTTGGCTGTGTGATACTAGGAGTTGGGTTCCGTTGTGTTCTGTCAGTTGGCTTGTGATATGTAACTAGATTCTGGCCATTAGGATATGAGGATGTTATTGATACACTTATTATTATCCAGGTTCTCATTTGTTGTTAGTTCCTCTATCTCTACACAGTTGGGTCTTTGAATGCCTCAAGTGTAGTTGACACTGGATCTTTGGGTTCGTCATTCAGTATCCTTGCACACTATGTGGGTTATCTAGTTAGGGTTTCTGTGGTTCTCTAGATATGTTTATTCCTTGACCTGGGATCAAATTTCTAGCTTTAATATAGTTTTTATGTTTGGACAAACTATAGTTACTGTATTTCACTTAGTTAGTCGATGATGGCTACTAGGTGCATGTTACCCCTACATTTCTACATCTTCCTATTGTGCAGGTCCAAGTACTAGACACGATCACTGAGTTAGAGGCTTGTGGATGATGTAGGAGACTTTGGTGAGCTTCAAACAAAAAAACAACATACCCAGTGGAATCCCACAAGTGGGGTCTAGGGAGGGTAGAATGTACGCACACCTTACCACTACCTCATAGAAATAAAGAGGCTGTTTCCTTGGAACCCTTGTCTCAACAACCCATAAGCAGAATAAACTAGATATGACAAAAGTAAAAGAAAGGGAACATCAAAAAAGACTAATAACCAAAAGCACATGGCAATATGTATATATGATACAATTAACACAAACAACAAATAATGAAAACACATGTTATAAAACACTACTATTACTCTACCCTACTATACCCCATGACAAGATAACCACCTAACCCTACAAACCTATTAGCCTACTACTCTAATTCGTGACCTTCACTTCCTTCTATCTAGTGTCATGTCCTCAGTGAGATCAAGTTTTGCCATATCATGTTTGATCACCTCCCCCTAGTACTTTTTCGGTCTACCTCTACCCCTCCGTGTAGCTCCTAAAACTAACCTCTCACACCTCCTAACAGGAGCATCGAGACTCCTTCTCTGCACATGTCCAAACCATCACAGTCTCGGTTCCTTATCTTATCAGCCACCAGAGCTTTAAAAACTCTAGATATTCTACATTCTCCTTCTGTTTGATGGTCGTCTATCGTATTCAGAAGTTGGCCTTGTACTCTGTAGTTGTGGCTCGCTATGTAGGAATTTCTCTTGGTTATGTATATTGTTATTATTATTATTATTACTATTATTATTATTATCTAGATATATGAGTGTGTGCTTGAGTCTGTTGTAGCTCATTGTAGGTGACTTTTGGATTCTGGGTATGTTGTGGTTGTGTTATTAGCACTTGCTGGTATTTCCATGTTTGGTGATTCAAGACAGGTACCTTTAATTAGGTCAGCTTCCCCATAGGTGTGATCTAATAGGTAACATCATGACTTGAAAAGTCTGGTCATGACAATTTCTTTCTAGAAGTTGAGAGCCCACATAAGTATTCTCTATTTTCATCTAAGTCTTCCACTAATAAATGAATGAGTAATGAGACTAAGTGGTTCTCTTGGAAACAAACAATGGTTTTTGAGTATTGGCCACCCCTAGGGTACCCTCAAAAGAAAATGTAATGTCCAGTAAAATTATCAAAACACCCCTAGCATAGAGGTGTGTGCGTAAGTGTCTTCCCATGCTTCATTTGCGAATTCGAGACCGGATATGCAATCAACATGAAAAATTGAGTGGGATAATGGTCTCATTCAGATTTCAGAGCCATCAGATCAAAAAATTATTTTTCGATCCAAGACGAATTTCAGTTCACTGCATGCCCAAGGTGCGACATGCCTGGGACGCGGACCTACACTTATTTTTATTTTATTTTTTTTGGCAAGAATTAGAAAAATTATTCGAAAAAATTTGGAAAAAATGTACATATCCGCACCCAATCCGCGTCACGGACTAGTTATTTTCAGAGTGAACTATTTCTTTTTAATTTGAGGGGCATTCCAGTCAATTTCCAACCCCACCTTAACTCAAAACATGATTAAATTAGGTCATTTTGATGCATAAATACGCTCTAAAACCCCATTCTAAGTCCTTTCTAAGGTATTGAAAAGTTGGGGCTAGAGAGAGAAGAAAGAAGAACATAAGATTGAAGAGTTCAAGAGGGTTATTAAGAGCTTAATTGTTTATTCTTCATCCAAGGTATGTAAGACTTAACTAAAAACATGAGATTGTTCTCTCATATGCCCCTTAGATGGTCATAGAAGAGTTGAAAGTCTAATGAGTCTGCATAAATGATTCTTGAAGATTTTCTTACAAATTTATGTTAATTACATGTATTTTCTTATGTTGATGATCATCATAAACTTATTTTCTTGAATTAAATATTTTTCATGAGATATTGTACAACCCTCTATGTTAATTACTAAAAGCACGCATGAAAGAAGATAGGCATTGGGTCTAGAGCCTTGATTGAGAATGTTGATAGAGATTGTGATTGTGAATGTGAGAATGATGATAGATTGATAGTATTTGATGGTCCACGAGTCTTTCCAAATGAACTCTAATGATTTTTCTATTTGATTGCTTCCCTATGATTATTCTAAGCCTTGAGCTAATGATTGAGGTGTTGATGGATGAGATGACTAGAGTCTCTATGAGACTGATTGAAAGATAGTGCCTCTATGAAGCTGATTAGGATGGATTGTCTTATGAGCGTCGAGTCATGGGAGGAGTATCGAACATAAAAAAGTTAAGAGAGAATTCAACTCGTACTCGTCAAACCACGTAGCCAAGCATAGGTGAGGATTTGAACCATCACATTACATCGTGGTTCCCTCTTGATAGAGTCCCTAAAACAATAGAGGACTTGTTTGATTAGTTAGTGGTCCCTAGTGGATTCGATTCATTCCCTACCTGGCAAGGACGGAACGGCTGTGGCAATATCAGTGAGATTATTGTACAATCACTAGCTTATAAGTGATTATTGTTGGATAAGAGAAACTCCCAGAAAGTTCCCAAACTGAGTACTCAAAGATGAGATGAGATGAGATAAGTTGAGATAAGCCACTCTGAGATAAGTCTGATTTGATTGATGAGGTTTGATGGGTTAATAGGTCACTTGTCTACTCTTTATTCTTGCTTTAGATAGACATTTGACATTTTGAATGATTCCTATATTGAGTTGATTGCTATTTCTATATTATTCTACCTATTTCTATTTCATTCAACTATTTTACATAGTATACGTTCCACGTACTGACGCCATTCAGCTCTGCATTATTTCATAATGCAGATACAAGGGATAGAGATCATCAGCAGGCGCATTGTTGAGGATCTAGGAAGTTCAACATATTGTTAAGCCTCCCTTACTTCGGAGGACTCAATACGTTATATTTATCTTGCTTTAGAGTTAGATATTTATTAGCTTTATTTTGATTGAGGTAGCCGTGGGTCTGTTATTGGCATCACCTGATAGTGATAGAGGCTTCATAGACTAGAGTTGGATTTTGATGGTTAAAACTGTGAGCTAGTTCTTTCTACTAGCCTTTCATTTATAAAATTATTTCTGATTTGATATATGTTCCTGTTTTTAAGGATCTAGACTTTGTACGACTTCATTGGAGCTTGAAATTTTCATTTTCGGAAAAATTTTGACCAAGTGCCACCTCAAGGGAGACTACACGGTTCGTGTGAGGTCACATGGCTCGTGAGGCCTCCAGTGAAGTGATACTTGGCCTTAAAGTTGAGTGTGCGTCATTGGCGTGTAGTTTCGGGCTAAGGCACATCATCCTTGGACCCTACACAGCTAGTGAGACACTTCACAGATCGTGTGGAGGACCGTGTGATGGCCTTGAGCTTGAAACATCAACGTTGGGAGCAAAGTGTAGTCACATGGCCACCTTCACAGGCCGTGTAATGGTTCACGGGCCATGTGGCCCTTCCGTGAAGCGAATTTTGTAAAAAAATTTCTAAGAATGGGATCTTCAAGCTCAAGCTAAGGTCACTTTCAAGCATTCAATTCAAACTTATTTATATTGTTTAAGGCGATCATGGGTATCCTATATCAAGCCAAGTTTGAAGAAATTTCGTTGGCTAAGTTTTTCACAAGTACCAATTGAAGTGTTAATTTTAAATGGGCATATCTCCCAGCACAAAATGAACTGGTGACCCATGACCTATCAAATTAAAGATCTTTGAATTAGCTTTCCAAGCATCCGGCTTCACCTCATTTGGAGTTTGGATGAAGAAGTTATGCACTCTTTTGTAAAATTTGTCCGGGCTAGACAAGAGCCTTCACAGACCATGAAGAGCTTCACAATCTGTAAATCTAGGCGTGAGAAGTTATTGTCATGACCCGGAATTGGGATCTAGGAGTGACATGGCAAATGGGGACCCGAGAGTCCCCAAACAAGCCTCACAATGTTCAAATTTACATCATCAGTTCAGAAGCATATTCAAAATTAAACACATAGTTCTAAGGGGTAGGAAAGTAGGACTCACACTATGGAGATATCATAGGGAAAGGGGTTAACTTGGATCCACAAAATACGTATCACATAATGATTAAGGGGCGGGTAAGTATGACTCACTCGATTGGGTAATTCGGGACTTAGGATCTTCCACATTTCCATATCAAACATACATAAATATCATAATCCTTATAACAAATCCATAATAGCCATATCCAAAAGATATCCATAATCATAAGCTCCAAATACAACACATAACACATAGATCCAACAAGAGTCTACAAGATGTCCAACAGTGCCTCTAATCATAAGATGGAATGGGGGCCATAACATATCCCAGGCTCACCCTTAAAATAAAGATAACATAAGCAAAATCAAAATAAGGTAGAGTAATGGTGGCATGTCCTTGGAAGATAGGACTCACAACATCAAGAAAAACTTAAGATCTAATCTAAAGTCATATGGTGGATGAAGATTATGCTAGATTGTACATTCATGAATTGGTTAGATTGCATGAGGTACCTTTGTCTATAATATCATATCATGGTGCTCAATTCACTTCTCACTTTTGGAGGTCCTTCCAAAGAGGTTTTGGTACCAAGGTTAAGCTTAGTACGACCTTTCACACTCAAATGGATGGCCAAGCTGAGAGAACTATCCAAACTCTTGAGGATATGCTTAGAGATTGTGTTTTGGAGTTTAAGGGTAGTTGGGATGAACACCTTTCACTCATTAAGTTTTCTTACAACAATAGTTGTCATTCAAGCACTGGTACGTCTCTTTTTAAGGCTCTCTATAGTAGACGTTATAGATCCCCGGTTAGATGGTTTGAGGTGGGGGAGATGGCTTTGTTAGGCATAGATTTGGTTATGGAGGCTGTGGGGAAGGTGAGGTTGATAAGGGAAAGATTGAAAACAACCAAAAGTAGACAAAAGTCCTATACCGATGTGAGGAAAAGGAAGTTTGAATTTAAGGTTTGTGATTGGGTGTATTTGAAGGTCTCACCCATGAAGGATGTGGTTCATTTTGGTAAAAAGAATAAATTGAGTCTAAGAATTGTGGTCCCTTATAGAGTGTTGAGGAGGATTGGTTAGGTGGCCTATGAGTTGGAGTTGCCCAATGATATGAATATGATTCATCCGGTCTTCCATGTGTCTATGTTGAGAAAATGTGAGGGGAACCCTAATGCTATTGTACTTTTGGAGATAATAGGTGTTGTAGAAGACAATTTGACTTACGAAGAGGTTTTGGTTGAAATTTTGGATAGATAAGTGAATAGGTTGAGAAACAAGGATATAGCTTCAGTCAAGGTCCTTTGGAGAAACCAACAAGTTGAAAGTGCCACATAAGAAGCCGAGGCGGACATGCAAAAGTGATATCCCTATCTCTTCCATTCTACTCAAGACTAAGGTACTAATTAAAGTCTCCTATGTTATTTCAAGTCTTATGTTTTAGCCCTTATATCATTTGCATGCATTCATGTTTATGTTGACAAGTTTATGGTGATTTTTGACACTTATGTTGAGATTTTTGAAAATGGTGTTAAG
>JAABOM020053865.1:0-15486 GCA_011800125.2 Solanum clarkiae | reverse complement strand
ATCTTTACATACCTCGATTTCTTTCTCCAACTAATTCTAACGCAATACCAATCCAATTTATGCTTTTGGATGTCCAACGTCTATGCAAATTACGATAACGCCAATGATTAACAACCATATCGGATCTTAAATCCTAACTTTTTATTCCACATTTTTTTATAAAAATTTCGGCATCATCTCCCCTTAAAATATGCCCCCTCGAGAATTCAACTCAGCTCAAATAATCAATCAACAATAAAAACCAACAACATCAATAAACCCTCTCCAATGCCGTCATAACATCAAAAACACCACAAAGCGCTATTATGGCACAACTTGATAAAACAGGGCAGCATACATATAGGTACACATCAACCATATTCAAGCCTTCCTATATATTCCAAGAACTATAATACATCACTACAACGCCCAATGCAAACCCCCAACGTTAAAATATAACATTACACTTCCCATGGGCTCCAATTCAAGCGAACTCTCATGTATACATTCACATAGTTTCCTAACACTTCTTTCACCCCACAAGGACTATTTCATGTAAAATAAACTTAAACACATGACTATAAATTAATATATTTTCATATGCAAGCTTGTCCCCATTCAACCCCAAATTCCAAATTCACAATTCAAGCTAACAATCAACCCTCTTTTCATGTTTTACCTTCAATTTAACGCATCCCTAACACACCCACAAGATTTAATTTACATAAATGAAGCTAGAAGTTAACATTCTTTTTAAGCCCCTTACTAGACCCAAGTCTTCATATCCATACAACTAAGCGCTTCCTTTACCAACTAACGCCACCACGCCACTTAGGAGACCCAATATACCATGCTTGAAGCGTCAAATAATCGAAAGATCGAAAAAAATAAATTTTTTTTTACTGTAGCAACCCAAGAGGATTGCTAAGGCTTTTCTTGGTTTCTCTCTTTTTTTTCTAAGTGTGGGAACTCTCTTCTTGCACACAAGATATATACATATATATAGGCAATCAAGTTTCCCACTTGAACCAATCAAAAAGTGCCACCACACATGACCCCATTAACAATTTTAAATCTTAAAGATTACACTTTAGAAGAAATTTACATTTGGTCCCAAACTTTATCAAATTGAACCAATTAAGGACTTACGGGTTCTAAAAGATATTTTTCGAAATAGCGTAACTTAACTTTTAAAGAATAATGCTTAAACAAAATAAATATGTTATACAAATTGACTAGTTGACAAGAATTTAACACTAGCAAAAAATTTTAAATTATTTAAAAACGTTTATGTTACTATAATACTAATTGCAGTTGGGTCAACTTCTATGGTCAAGGAGTTTATTACTAGTAAAAGCTTACTTACACTTGATTTTTATACTAGATTAAAATGTGTAATGATTTTTAGACCCTAAGTATCAAGGGGATTAGGTCAAATGAATATACTCTATATAAAATATAATACAAGAATATTTCTATGTGACATTCCAAAAACACATTTATTTTAATATAAAGAATCTATCACACCCCCAGCTAACACCATGGACATGCCCGGCACTCAGAAACCATTGCTGATTCCTATGCGAACCGCTTGGCTCAATTCACTTATAAAATAGTGGAAGATTTAATAAAACAAAATAAAATACTCAATTGAGCATGCAAATTCTCATGCAAAATAATTTTATACCTTGTATTAAAATAACTCAACGTATTAATTGAAACAAATAATAATAGTTTTCCAAATTTGACTCAGAAAGTAAGACAGACTCTACTATTCTCTATCTAACTCAATCTATGAAGCCTCTATCAGCTCATAAGAAGGTGTCAGGATATATTCAAGGCTACGTCAAGACAATAAAAAAAAGAATAATTTTTGCAGATGAAGAAAATCAATTTTTGCATCCTGTCCGCGATGCGGACATGTGTATTTTCTATATAGTCTTTTTTCTTCTGGTCCGAGACCTTTATGTCTTGGGCGTAAGGGTTCCCAAACATGAATATACCTATACATAGCCATTTTTCACCCTCATATCATTCTAAACATTCCCCAATACTCATCCAAACACTTAGCCAAATATTTTACTCCTAAACTCAAGTCTCAAGGTTTTCTCTGAATCTATGGATTTCCTCTCAAGATTTAAGTCTCCAACTCCAATCTTCATCAAGTTTATATCCAAAGCTAAGGTACGTGGGTTTCTTTCATGGGTTTCTTTCACCCGTGATGTCCAAGTCTCCTTTTACTTAAAATTGCATCATTTAAAGTTGATTTACTCATAGGCCTTATTATGAAATTCACTGTACACTATGTTGAGGTACATGAAATTTTTACTATTGTACCATGTTTTGGGCTATCAATCTAAGATCTATAGTAATTTGATGAAGGGTTTAGACGTATACTGCTTGAGGGTGTTACCAAGTATTTATTGAAGGTTTTATATTGAATTTTCTAGCATGATTTCTCTCTTGATTTTCATGGTTTTAGACAAGTTCTACTCACTCTCTAAATGTTTGATAAAATATCCGGTTATGGATTATTGAGGAGTTGAGGGCTCAATGCTTGTCTTATGAGTTGAATGACTATATGATGGAAGAATGATGATGAAATGATGATGAAATGCATATATGTCTATGATGACAATATGATGATGAAATGATTATTGAATGAAGATGAAATGATGAAAAAATGCATGTATGTTTATGATGGTTATATGATGATGAAACGAGAATAGAATGATGATGAAATGTATGTATGGATATGATGACTAGATTATGATGAAAGGGATGAATGTATAAATGATATTATTCTATAGAGTGTTGGCTTGTAACCATGCCCTACTCGGGGGTTGCGCTCTGGGTAACCGTGTCAAGGGGTTCGTACCTTGATAACCTATCGGGGGTTTGTACTCTGATCACCACGGGTAGTATAGTGCGATGATCTACCACCCTTGTTGGGAGTTTGTACTCATCAACCTATCGGGGTGTTTGTACTCTTGGCACCACGAGTGATAGGGTGCGACTATCCATCAACCATGTTGTGGGTTTGTATTCATCGACCTTGTTGGGGGGATTGTTCTCCATCAACCATGTTGGGGTTTTGTACCCATCAACCCGTTAGGGGGTGTGTACCTCAACAACCTCATGAAGGGGTTCGTACCTCATGTGCCTCTCAAAGTGGGTTGTAGGCCGTGGATTGCACTAAGAAATTGTCACTCCCTCCACATATGTTATGTTCTATAAAAGTGTGGTTTAACCCAAGAATCTTCCATTCATGTCCTTTTGCCACATGCTCATCTATTGTCTAATTAAGCATTTTGATTATGATGCATATCTATTGTTGCATTGCATGTATATATTCAGTACATTCAAATGTACTAACGAATACTCTATGACTACATGATGTCACCATGTAGGCACTGGTGTACCTCTTGACCATCCTCCTCCTCCACGTAGCTAGTATGACTTCAATAAAGATTGTTGGTGAATCCTCCATTCCGGGGATGTTACTTATGATATCTTGCTATGTATTGAGACTTTCTCTCTTTGACTTATGTATGGATTGTGAGGGTGAGCCTGATTGCTTTGTCTTGGCCCCAGCTCTTATCTATGTACTGAAGGTGTTGTTGCACATGATTTGTATCTATGCTATGAGCTTTTACTCTATTGACTCTTGATATTGATGATATGGAAGTTTCCCGTTAGTCCCATTCTCGTTATTTATGGTCATTTCCTTAATATCTTATTTTGTAGCTTCCGCGACCAAGGATGAGTAATGATATGCTATGAGACTTGTGTTAGGGTTCCTTGGGGTTCCCTATTAGCCTGTCATGTCTAGGCCCTGAGCTTGGGTCGTGAAAGCGTAGAGTCGATAGAAATCCTACACAGATAGTAGAGGAAGGGACTTGGAGTTTGAGGTCAATGATTGGGTGTATTTAAAAGTGTCATCCGTGAAAGGAGTGCTAAGCCTCAAAAAGAAAGGGAAGCAAAGTCCAAGATACATTAGCCTTTATCAGATCATAAAGACAGTGGGCATTGTGGCACATGAGCTAGAATTGCCATCATAATTAGAGGCCATTTATCTAGTTTTCCACATTTATATGCTCAAGAAGTATTTGAGAAATCCACAATTGGTTTTGCCTGTCAAGAGTAGTAGAGTGAAAGACAGTTTGAGTTATGAGGAAATTCCTATCCAAATCCTTGATGGTTAGCTTTGCAAGTTAAAAACCAAAAAGATTGCATTTGTCAATGTATTGTGGAGGAACCAATTTGTAGAAGAAGCGACTTACGAGGCGGAAGAGGTCATGAAGGCCAAATACCCTCATTTGTTACTGCCTGCTGATGATGAGACAGATGATGGTAATGATTTCCCTTTAAATCCTTGAATTTTCATTCCATGAGTTTTCCTTTCATTCTTAATATAATAGACGATGGAGTTCTAGAGTCCCAGTGAGGATTGATTTGATTTGTTGACTGTTTGATTTTTTTCACTGAAAATTCCTGATTTGTTGTTTCCATAGTTAGGTAAGAGTTCGTTCACTGTTAGAGTCCATGGGGAGATTCATGCCTTGACCTAACTCCCTAGTATTCTCTTTATTAGAGGACAAATAATCCCAAGAGGAGATAATGTAACATCCCCTAATTCTTTCTACCTGATCTGGATAGGATGTACAGAGGTTACTGAGAGAAAGGTTAAGAAAAATTGCAGAGGAAGTTTCACGAGAGCCATTTATAACTCGTAGACCTGTTGACTACTCATAGACCTATTGACTACTCGTAGAATTGGTCTCATAAAACCCTAAACAACTTGGTGAAGTTTTCTCCTAGACAACTTGGTGAAATTTTCTAAGTTTGAGGCCTATATGTGCGAAATGGTATATGACGCATAAAGCATGTAACGACTCGTAGAGAAGGTTTTGTGAAAAATTCAAGCAACTGAATTTTCTGGACCCCGTTAATTATGGGTAGAGTTTATGACCCGTAAAATTAACGTCGCGCAAGTTACACCTCCTTTTAGAGGATAAAGCGGTTGTTGTCAAGATATAAAACCTAGCAAAGGTTAGGGTCGAACCGAAGAGAACACGAAGACTCAAAGGAAATTCATGAATAAGCGATTCATATAATTAACCAACTCAATTCCCCAAAGGTGGGGTTGCAATATTCAACAAGAAAATAAACTAAACTATCACAAGAGACAATCAATAATGTAGAGCAACTAGGGTATTATGTTCCCCATAATTCCCAACTTAGTAACCCCGGATAAACCAATTCAAATCAAGTGTATAGCATGCAGGAGGTAATTTAATTTTACCAAATCCTTTGGTCTAGGAGAGAGGTTAATTTCACTATGTGACTTGAAACTTCTACATGGTGTGCGATACTAACCATTACATATAGTCCCAATCCACCTCCACTTGGTCTAGTTCAGTTGATTAGAGGAGAACACATCATCGTATCCTATTAATCAATGCCTTTTCCCATTCCTTACCACCTGGATCGGGAAGCTAATACTAGGCAAGTTCTAACATTTGTCACCACTAGAAAATATGCAAAATGAAGAGAATTGATTAATGCATGCAATTACTCAATCAAAGAGTAGCATAATGTCTGTGTCTACTTTGTTAGATCTTCATGGTTCCCACAATCCTAGTTGTGGATTTTGCTACTGATGCTATAGGTGGAAGAATAAATTATGAATTGAGAAAACATAATTAAACACTTACCCAATTGAATTGAGAATCAAGCATATCCAATATTGATTGAGAATCACAAGCTTAAGATCAAATTAATTCACAAGAATATTCTCCTCCAACTATAAAACCCTAAAAGTACTCTTTAGTGACGTTCTCTATTGTACCTCCCACAAAAAACCAAAAATTTTACTATTTATAGTAATTATAATTAAGTCCTAAAAAATATAAAACTGGTCGGTGACTTTCTACTAATAGTCCTTACGACTCGTAAAGTGATTTACGAGTTGTAGTTGAGGTCTCATATTCCGCTCTTGAGATCTTGGACTTCACTTCTACAAATTCACTTTACCAGTGATAGAGTGATTCACGACTTATATTGCTCTCTCATAGTCTTCATCTGCATCACATTGTGCTTTACTGGAATTCTTCACAAAACGTCCCTGTATGAATAGTGGATTGATCTACGACTCGTATGGAGGTCTCGTATGGCTGAACTTCAGATATTATCTTTCACTAGATATCGTTACGAAACCCACTCTACGACTAATAGAATGCTCTGCAAGGGTCCCATTAATCATCAAAAACCATAAATCTGCGATAATTTATCCCAAAGTCATGGCAACCTACTTTCCTACAAACTAAATGCCAAAAACACATAGAAACTATAAATGTTGCATTGAAAATACACAAAATGCTAAGTTTTAAGCATCAATTGTACTGTATTTTGACAGTACATCAAACACTCAACTTAAAATTATTGGTTATCCTGAAGCGATCACTTAATATATTTAGAAAATACAATAACACACATACCTCAACTCGATGACATACATCACATACAATTTAATCTTAGGTACCAACACCAACTTTTCATAACCAGAACAATAAGCTATTTAGCAAACCAAAATACACTGGTACATTTGACAACACAACTATGACAAGCAAGGTAATATCAATAGTCCATAATTGTTGAACAAGTCAAATGCTAACAATGCAACAAAAGTTCCCTCACAGAAAGAAGTCTCATTTTTTACACTCAATGGTTATTACTTGTTTAGCTTCGGGACTGTGCAAACATACTCACTATCACAAAAGATATTTATGCATAATAACTAATACCATAGGATTGCCCTTATATTCATGACTTTGACCCTTAATTAACTGGACTAGGATCACTTTAGGACTTTCTAGGGTTGTAACATAGTCTCAGGGGGCTTTGGTATGACATTTTCGAAAAATAGTGACTAAAGACTATCCTTGAACTACGTTTTTCATCACTTTCACCTTACCAACTCTAATATTTTCACCTTATTCTCCCTCTTTCAACATTTAAGCTTTTCCCAGTATTTTCTTCGTATTTTTTAGCTTTTGTCTTATTTTTACACTTCATTTTTCTTTTAGTCTCAACCTAAGGAATCTTTTTCTTTTTCTTGCATCCAGTACATAATTTTCTTCTTTTCTCATCATTCCCAACTCACCACCTTATTTTTGTGCTTTACCTTACACTGGCCACTCTCAACTCAGGCTTTTAGCCTGTAGTAAAGTACAGAATATCTATTCCCCGAAACAGGGCCACTTTTGGTAGCCACCCTCAACTTTGGCTTTTTGCCTCAGTCAAGGTTCACAATGCTCAAGGGTAGACTAGGGCCAATTTCAATGTTTATCATTAGATACGGCTAGACTAATTAAGTGTTTTTGAAAGAATTAGTACAAGAAAGGCTCAAATATTTTGAACAGGGGAAAAACATCAATTGGTTGATCATTTTTAGGCTAAATTGGACTAATTAAAGAATGAAGGCCTAAGATCCCTTCCTAATCAATTTAATCTACAATCCATATTAGAGTAACAGGGCATGTTATGAATTAGCACAAAATAAATGAACTAGGATAAATAAGCTCACACTCATATGGCATTGCACACATTATTAATCAGAAATTCACAGATCATGATTCATATCTCAATTACCCTCACTTATCAGAATAATTATTGCCAAACACCCAAACATGCATGGTTGCCACTTAACTACTAATCAAAAACATTTGGTTTTGGTGGGTACCATTTTCCAAAACAAATCATAGAAAAATGTTATATACCATAAGTTTTAGTATAATATGCTACAAATATTATCTAAGCATTTTAAACATGCCTATTCAACATAAATTAAATATCCACTAAGAAAAGAATACAGGCAAGAAACCATGGGATCAAAATTTAGGGTAGTTATGGACCATAAACTACTCAGACTTCACTAAGGCCCGTAACTACCACACCCATCAAAAGAAATTGTGTGTTATCCCCAATGTACTAAATCAAGAAAAAATAGAATAAATAGAAGTAAAAAACATGCCTCGGAGACTAAATGCCAGTCTATGGTTGAGTCTGGCCACCTTCTCCTTGCTGGGTAGTCTCCTCAACTGTAGCACTCTATTCTGAGGGGCCAATACCCCTTTATCTATCACGCTCACGAGCTAGCCTCATCTCCTCATCATGCCTCGATGTCCTCAAGGACAACTCAAGCTCGTCCGAATTTTCCAAGAGCTTTGCACGTACATTTCTATCCTCTGGCTCATCACTGTCAAGGGGTCTCTACTAGTGGGAAGTCTATGTAGGCTCCATGGAGGCAAATAAATCAAATAGTAGCTCCTGAAGTATCAACTCTTGTAGTGTAACTAGAGCCACAAGTGATGATGTCATGTTAGCCCTAAGCTTCTCATCTCCCAACGTACAACTGAAAAATCTAAAGGTCGAGCCTCGGCTAACCTCTTCTAAACCCACTCCTCAAAAGCATCGATCCGGGTATCTACTCTTGAAATGTGATCCTAAACTGTAGATATAATATATGCCCAGCCTCCCTCCTCTAAGTCTACAATAGTTTGCCAGACCC
The DNA here is from genome assembly GCA_011800125.2 of Solanum clarkiae. Lineage (NCBI taxonomy): Eukaryota > Viridiplantae > Streptophyta > Magnoliopsida > Solanales > Solanaceae > Solanum > Solanum clarkiae. Next base: position 6,935 of record JAABOM020053865.1, on the reverse strand, counting down.
TTCGCCTAAGCTACTGAATAAGCTGAGACAACTAGGCCTCAACACGTGATAACCACTGTGCCACGGCGTAAACAGAAGATGCGAACATATAGACCACGCTCCCTGTAGAAGCCTGTGAAGTGGTGGCCTCTGGTATAGGAGCAGTTGTAGTAGGACCCCTCTCAATATCGACTACCTCAGGTGGTCAAGGTCTCTCTTCAATAGTAGCGGTAACAGTAGTAGTGGTGGCAATCATCGAACCCTCACGTGGTTGCTCTAGAGCAAACACCTCTGGCATAAGAGAAGGGTTTGTCGTCTGAAGTACCACCGGGCTCTCATCAGCCTTTATTAGCTGGACTCCGAAGTATGCTTGGCCTAAACTAACTAGTCCAGCTGGTGCAAAATCTCCACCCTCGACTCTGTACAAAGTTTGTAGATGAAAACCAGAAATGGGATGGAGGTGGCCCTCTTTAGTGCTGACTCATATATCTGCTTTGCTATGAGTTGGGCCCAATCAATGTTGTAGTCAGCCAAGGTGTTGGCAACGTATAACGTATCATTTAGGGAAATAGAGTAAAGCCTGATGATCGGCTCCATGTGGGTGGTGACTCAAGTAGGCTTTGGGCCCTGCTCTGCAATATAACCAACAACCTATCTCAAAAGTGAGGTCTGATGTACTAGACCCTTCATAGTCAATGAATTCCTATCTTGTCTCAACATATGGTCAAACTCTACTATAGATTTGGGGGAACGGTACTTGGGACCAAAAAGCATACGGCGAATCATCTCCTTCAAAATAATGACCCACTGACCTCTCACCCATACCTCTATCAATCTGGGCGGAGTGATAGGTCTCCTCCCCTTGGAAAGACTGCGCTGAATCATGGCTGCGTAAGATCTATTAAACTAGCATACCAGAATCAGGGTGTATTGCCCAAATGACTCTGTCAGCGACATGAGCCTATAATGTATCATCGTGCCCTTTAGACTTGTGAAAAGGCTAAGTCCATCATCTATGACCTTAGGCTCCACATATATAGAACAGGTAGGCGTGCCCCACTTTTTTGGCTGCATTCCCTTTGAGAAATAGCCTATATAACCTTGATGCACCACTAGTAGTACTAGCATCTATTGCTGATGAAGAAGATGGTGTGATGGAGGACTCAACATCTCCTCCTTCCTAAGTGTCCTCCTCAGAACTAGACACCTCTCTGGATCTAGTCATTTGGGGCATACTACTCCCGGTGTCCTCACGACCTTCCTCTTCAAATTGGGTAGCTCTATTAGCCTAAGCCTTAGTATATGAAGTTATGGGTGCTGCTACTATAGTCTATGGTACCTCATCCTCAGGGTCTGATGAGACATCGTGGATCTTTAGTGACCCATTTAGCTAGGGGTCGCTCATCATCAATAGGATCATCAATGATCTTCCTCCTAAAGGCCTTGATCTCTGAGTGATTTCCTTTTGGGGCCACAATACCTAAAACATAGATGTAAACACACAATGGTTAGCCCTAAGAATAAAGAAATAAGATGAAAAAACATAATTGAATTAGTTGCAGAAGGGTTATATGAGAGACCCTTTACGAGTAGTAATGAGAACTATGAGACGTAAAATTCTCCCGTAGACCTATGCTTCAGAATAATAATGGACAGAGGAAAATCGTAGGAGCCCTAGGTGTGACTCATAAATTAGATTATGAGTCGTAAACTATGTCCGTATAAAGTTCCAGAGAGAAAATCAAAATAGGCAAGGAGCTATAAGACTTATCTAGGAGTCATAAAGTGATCTATGACTTGTAGAAAGTCTCGTCTGATGAATACTAAGATCATCAAGTTTTTGTAATTCCCCACGAGGGGCAATTATGACTCGTAGATTCATATATGACTCGTAAAGAACTCTCGTGAATAAGAAATCTGTAACACCCCACACCTTACAATATTTGCACAATGCAAATGAAATAAGATATGGTTTAGTCAAACTAGAACTAATTTTCAAAAGTGCTTGAATCTCGCGTTAATGGGCTATAAGTGCGTCTAGCACTTAATAGGGTCGAGTGTATACATGTTTTGTGTTGAATTGAGGAGATTATGACCTTAAAATGAAGTAAGGAAAATGAGGTGCTTGTAGGACTTAGTAAGCAAGTAGGTGAGTCACCTACTTGCTTGGCTTTGCTAGCTAAACGGAGACGAGGCTCAACATCGAAATAGTCCAAGTTCGATTATGAATAAAGTCTGTGTTAAGGGTGTAAATTTAGTCCATGTTTTAGAATAATAAATGTGCTATACGATCATCCCAAGAAGTATAATAAAAAGGGCCCTAAAGACATCAAAATACATTTAGCAATTTGGGCCCAAAACTAAGTGAAATTTGGAAAGTAGACAGCCCAAGTCCATCAAGTTGGTGCTCCAAAAAGGCCCAAGTTTGAGGGCCAAGCTGGTGGATAAGCAACTTGATAATGTTCAGTATATGATGGTAAAAATGTTAAGAGAAGGCCGGCATCGTAGCTCTTTCTAAGGTCTCCAAAGCAGCTCCAAAAGTTATTCTCAACTTGAACACAAAAAAAAAATAAGATTTGCTCTCTAAAGTTCCTCTCAACGTTTCTCAATTTTGTGAAGCATCCAAATTACTCTTTTAGGGTTCTTAAGGAGTAAAACCTTGAAGACAAAGTTAAGTAATTATGTTTGTGTATTTAGTGTAGTTTCATCATGAAAAACAAGAAATAGATGCTAGTTACACTTGCTGAAATTTGTTGGACAGATTCTGTGCAGAAAGTTGCTTCACCTTTTCCTTTTGTTTTTGTGATTTATCTATGTTTTTAAGTTACATTATGAAGATAAATTCATGATATTAACATGGTTTGAGTTATAAACATCACCCTAAGGTTGTTTCCCTGGTTTTGGTTTCATTTAACAAGCGCGTTTTAGCGAGTTATCTTAAGCGTCATATTTATTGGAACTTGCGGGTTGTTGTGTGTAAAGCTATTAGCCCACGTACTTCATGACTTCTTAAGTGCTATTATAGAACTGTTTGAGGTCTGTTTATATGTGTAAATATTGCTAGAACAGTTTGGTTAAAGTTAGAATAGGTTTGGAGTTATCAACGTCGAAATGTAGAGAAGGAAGGTAACATTATGCTGTCCGTTTTTAGATTGCATGGAATTGTGATGTGCTGTGCTTGATGGGCTGTTGTAAGGATTTTATGGACTTAAAATAGGCTATACATGATGTGTACATGCTAATGTGTATTAGAAAATACGATTAGGGGCAGAAAGGTTAAAGGAATACGCCCGGGTTTATAAACACCCGCTTGCTGCCCATATATTGTTTTCTTATGTGATTGAGATACCAAGGTGTGTCTATTGGCTATTAATGTTAGCTTTATCCCATGCTATGTTGTAGATAAGTATTTGGAGGAAGGGAAGGTTATCTCGAGGTAGGAACAAGGTCATACAACGAGGTATGTACAACGAGGTATGTAAGGTTACTTGATTTCGTATCACTTGGCATGAAACGTAGATCTCTCCTTGGTATATAAAGGCATTTACCAACTCCGACACAACTATTAACCATTTCTCCACTCTTGTACATGTTCACATGATTCCATATATAGTCACCTTCGAAACTGCATACATGTTTGGGTACCAAGTTACATGGGTTCTTGTTACTAGATAAAGTTCACGAGTTGTTCCATTTCATACGCATTTCATCATTTGTGTAACATACTCTTTTTCATTGTCATATTGTCTTGTATGATTATCTACATGTCACATGCTATATACAGTCCTATAGCTCCAATATTATGGCCACCAACAAAATCATCTCAAAGGTAATTGAAAGATAAAGTATACAATTTTTGATAGGTAGTAGCCCGAGGGGTGGAGATATCACCTAGCGAGGGATGATCCTATCAACGGGAGGTAGCCCGAGGGGTTGAGTATAACCTAGCAAGGGACAAACCTGATACAGTTTCACCGCTGATCAGTTAGTCATTTGTATTACAATTGTGCACAGATTTTACAGTACAGATTTTACAGTAAAGGTAAAGTAATATAAAGGACATAAAGTATATGATTCCACAGTATAACTAAAGGTGGTCCATCATCTTCCACAGACGCATGGTTTCATTTGAGTCGTTACTTTATATGCAGTACATCCTTCCTTAAATACTCAGTACATTATCCCGCACTGATGTTCCTTACGGGAGACCTGCATTTCATGCTATAGGTACAGGTGCTAATAGATCTCCCCAGTAGGAGTACAGGATATTCAGCTGTTGTCACCAAGCTCCAGGTTGCTTCGAGGCTTTGTACATGTCTAGAACTTACACGTTTTATTACATACTTTGTTGAGGCAGGGCCTGTCTTGACTATTGTCAGATGTTTTTCTTTATTTAGAGGCTTTGTAGATTATTTAAAGCAAGTGAAGTCATATCTCGCACTTTAAACAGCGTGGCCCCGACGGCCTAGATATATGCACTTTCTTTTGGCGTGTTATCACTATTTATCTTCTTAAAGGCATGTCAAACATAGAAACCCCTTATAATACCTATAGAAAACATATAGTTACAGGTTGGTTCTACCGAGCCTTAGTAGAAACGGGTGCCAGTCCGCCCTACGGGACATTGGGGCGTGACAGAAGTGGTATCAGAGTCGGTCATCCTAGGGAGTCTACAAAGCCGTGTCTATGTAGAATCTTGTTATCGATGTGTTGTGCACCACATTTATAAGCAGGAGACTATGTGGCATTTAGGAGTTGTTACTTTCTTTCCATTCTTTAGATCATGCCATAAAGTGAAGTGTAATAGGTGCATTATGTCTAATTCCTAAATTGTTTTGTACGGCAAGTATGCCAGAAAGAAACCAGAATAAAGGTAAAGGGAAGGGAATAGAAGTGGTGGTTAGTATGCCCAGCCAGGCGAGGCAACAAGATGAGGTTCAAGAGGAGTCTTTGTCACAGACATCTCCAACTCCTCCAATTCCTAATGAACCCGAGAGTAGTGAAATTCCCCAGAGTCATCTATTGATGCTACCGTCCAGGATCTGAGAAATGCAGTCCAACTATTGACCCGTATAGTTGTTGGTCAAGGTCAAAGGCAGGAATGTCCAGTTATGGGTACAGGTGGTACAAATAGGTCAGCTGGTACCAGGATACGTGATTTTCTTAATTTGGACCCTCCAACCTTCACTGGGTCAGATCCTAATGAAGACCCCCAAGACTTTATTGATCAGATTCAGCGTACTTTAGATGTTATGCATGTGAGTGGTACAGATGCAGTTAAGTTAGCAACATATAGGCTGAAGGGTGTTGCTATATTGTGGTATAAAGCTTGGAAACAATCTAAAGGTATAGATGCACCTCCAACCACCTGGATAGAATTCAGAAAGGCATTTCTTGACTATTATTTGCCACTAGAGATTCAAGAGGCCCGTACAGATCAGTTCCTGAATCTTCACCAGGGTAATATGAGTGTGAGGGAGTATAGCCTTCAATTTAATTCCTTGGTAAGGTATGCTCCTAATGTGGTTGCTACAATGGCAGATAGAGTCCATCGATATGTGGATAGGTTGGATATGTATCTTGTCAGAGACTGCACCATTGCTTCCTTGAACAAAGATATGGGCATACCAAGAATGCAGGCTTTTGCACAAAAATTGGAGGATCAGAGGCAGAGGAGGAGGACACAAGAAATGGAGAGGGGGCAGCCCAAAAGAGACAGATCTACAGGGTAATTTACACCACCCAAAAGTAACCTCAGGACTCGATTTTCTAACAGACTGCCTAGGCCATCATCCTCCTACTCTACAGCTAGTGCTCCACCATAACTTCAAGGTTTTCGAAGTAATTAGTATGGTCAACGACGGGAAGGGCAAGGTTCCCGGACAATAGGTTATTCAGTAGGCCAACCAATGATTCTTAGGCAGCCTTGTCAACAGTGTGGGAGGAGTCATCCAGGTATATGTCGTGTTGGGACAAATGTTTGCTATTGGTGTGGCATGCCAGGGAACATGATAAGGGATTGCCTAAGGAGACATATGGGTGGTATGGCACTATCTACTAGGTCAGCTATTGCATCATTATCATCAGTTCCTCCAGCAGGTAGGGGTCAACAAACACCTATGGGTCGTGGTAGAGGTGTTAGAGGGATAGCTAGCTCTAGTAGGGTCCAGAATCGCACTTATGCACTGGGGAGTCGGCAGAATTTGAAAGCTTCACCTGATGTAGTTACAGGTATATTGTCCATCTTTTCACATAATGTATATGCATTAATGGACCCTGGTTCTACGCTATGATACATCACTGCACTACTTGCTGTGAAGTTTAAGAGAACGCCCAAATTATTGAACAAACCATTTGAAGTGTCTACACCAACCATTGAATCTATTATGGCTAGAAGGGTTTATTATGACTGTGTAGTAATTGTTTGTGACTGTGACACATTGCTAGACCTTATTAAGCTAGAAATGGTGGAATTTGATGTTATAATGGGTATAGATTAGTTAGCTTCTTTTTATGGCACTGTGGATTGCCGAACTACGAAAGTGTACTTCCACTTTCCAAATGAGGCAGTTCTTAAATGGAAAGGCAATGTTAGGGCACCAAAATGGAAGTTTATCTCTTACTTTAAGGCCAGAAAGATGATATCCAAGGGGTATATATGTCATTTATTTAGAGTAAGGGATATGGAGACAGAATCACCAACCCTTCAGTCAGTTCTAGTAGTGAATGAATTTATTGATGTGTTCCCTGAAGAACTCTCAGGCTTACCTCCTAAACGAGAAATACATTTTGGTATTGACTTACTTCCAGGCACTCAACCTATTTCTATCCCTCTATAGAATGGACCCAGCAGAATTGCGTGAGTTAAAAGAGTCATTGAAAGATTTACTGGATAAGGGTTTTATAAGACCTAGTGTGTCCCCCTGGGGTGCACCAGTGTTATTTGTATGCAAAAA